>JAABKJ010006938.1:0-21434 GCA_011634705.1 Andricus grossulariae
TAAATTATTTAAAAGGATTTCGAACATTTTACAAAGATTTCACGGATTTCAAAGATTTAAAAAAGGCGTGTACACCAGATTTCAAATATTTCATGATGCTTTTAAAACTTTCAAAAGATTTAGAAGATTTCCAAGATTTGAAAAAAAGGTTACAGTACACCAGATTTCAAAGATTTAAAAACATTTCGAAGATTTGAAACGATTTCAAAAGGTTTCAAAGCATTTCAGAAGGTTGAAAATATTTCACTAAGATTTCAAATAATTCAATGATTTCAATGAATAAAAAAGATTTTACAAACAAAGATTTAAGAAAAATTGCACAAATATTTCAAAAGATTTCAAAGATTTCACAAAAATTTACCAAAGATTTCGAACATTTCATAAAGATTGCAAGGATTTCAAAGATTTGAAAAAGGCGTGTATACCAGATTTAAAAGATTTCACAAAGATTTCGAACATTTCCAAAGATTTTAAAGCTTTCAAAAGATTTTAAAGATTTTGAAAAGGTTATAGTAAACTAGATTTCTAAGATTTCAAAAGATTTTACACAGATTAAAAAGATTTCTATGATTTCAAACGAATACGAAGATTTCACAAATATTTCAGAGATGGCAAACTATTTCAAAAAGTTTCAACAAATTTGAGAAGATTTCAAAAAATTTCACAAAGATTTAAAGGATTTTAAAGATTTCGAGGATTTCAAATATTTTACAAAAATTTAAAAAGGATTTCAAAGACGACTTGTGTTAGCAAAAAATTAAGAATTTGTTTATTTATGGTTCTGCTACCTTTCAAAGTTTTTGCTCAATAAAAAATAAAATGGCTCATTTTTTACATCTACAACATACGGTTATTTCATTATTAGATGTGAAAAAAGAGAACTGCAGGGTGCACAGTCTTCCCCTTTTTTTCTTAGTTTCCCCTTTTTTCTTGAAATTCTCCTTTTTTCTCTATTCTCAAAAAAAAAACTTCCCCCTTTCTCTTTAAATATACGATATTTGAAAAAACAGTACACAATATTGAATAATAATTAAAGCAATTATAGCACTTAAATAAATTATGAATTTTTCCTATTGGTTCAAAAATTATGACGAATTTGTTATATTTACAGCTTTTAATAGTGAACAATAATACAAAATTACGAAATTTAAACATAAATTTTTTGCTCAATAACAATTTTTTGAAAATTTACAAAAAGATGTTTTTTTTTTATTGAATCATATGCACATATTTTCAAAAAAGTTGAATATGTTGAACCTGAAATTTATTTAGCTGGAACCAATGAAAGATTTTATCATTTTTCTTTTTCGGAAAAAACTTTTGTCGTGATTTATGATTTTTGGGTTTTCATTTTTTTTGCGATTTCGGAACGTTATAAACACCAAGAAAAAAGATGTTTCCCATGAATAAAAAATAAGAACATGTTTCTGTGGTGCAAGCTGAAGAAATTTCAGTTTCGAAACAATCCAAAAAACATGTTTTTGTGCATTTTCAAAAAATTCTAAATAAGGCAAAATTTATTTTTGAATTTAAAAAAATTTTAATTGTAAATTTAAAAAAGATTCCTTTTAGCATTTTTACTTCGCCCTACTGAAGAGTGTAGTTTTAAATTTACATTGAAAGTATTAATTATATTAAGGAAGAAATGACAAATCTTGAAAAGAAATATTTATAAGAACGATGTTAATTATATTAAAATTGTGCATTTAAATAATTTTTATTTTTCGGTCATTTTTATATCACTATGAATAGATTTCCAACGACCTAAGTATATCCAATTTTTAAAATAAATTCTTGAGTGACAGAAATCATCGAAAAATCATTGAAAATTATTTAAAAATATAAAATTTCTTATAAAAAGGTTGTTTGTTCTTTTCGATATGTAAAAATAAATGTTTAATCTTTCCCCTATTATCCTATTTGTCATGAGAAAATTACCCTATTTCCCCTTTTTTGAGCTCCTTTTGCGCTGTGGTCCCTCGAACTGGAAAAACTTGACTTCTTGACCTGGAAAACATCTTGAATTTCGTTCCTAAGAATCGCTGGACACCCTGTCTTTGGTCCCTATATTTTCTCACATAGGGACTGCGAGGCCTGTAATAAACAAAAACACTTTTTTTTTACAGCGGAACCTCAATTGATGCTGACGGCAGGCCCAGGAATGATGGCACCAGGATATGCGCCTCCAGGTGTCTACGGAGCCCCAGCGCAGGGAGTTTATGCACCCGCGGCAGCAGCCTACCAGGGTTACGGCATGTGAGAACCACTGTACAATTCATTTCCTAATACCGAACAACAACAACAACAACAACAACATTTACTTTTCTATAAGGCTTAGATAGATCAAGAGTATGCCCTTAGGACCTAGACGTAAATAAACGCTGGAAAAATGTCACTACCGAGCAGACGTCGTTATGCTTAGACCAGTCTTTACTATTAAACGCTAGAGAAAATGACGTCGTCCCGTCGTATACCAAATATTAATTGCAAATTTGTAGATAAAAGATTGAATTTCATCAAGTGGTCGACCATCTCGATTGACCATTTCGGTTGAACAAGCCTCTTAAGACGTAAGCCACGCATTGTCGGTACGCAAAAGCAAAAAAAAAAAAAATATCCAAAAGAAGACTCAGTTTTCAAAAGATGTTATGAATTTTTGATGTTGTTTGCATTTAGTGCTGAGGAAAAACTTCTGTAAAGGATAAAAGGAATTCACGTGTATAAAAGATTGCGTCGGGTGTGTTGAGTTTGCTTGTGGCATGACTTCCGAAATACTCTACGTCGTCCCTCTTCCAAAAAAAAAAAACTTTGTTCTTTCAAATAGGCAATCGATATCTTGATGTACACGAAACTTGAAACACCTCACGACTCACTTCAGGAATTTATTTGATATTCCTGAAAAAAAATCGAATAGATAATAAATGACTCCAGTCATCTAATTAGAGGTCTCTTTCGGTTTTTTAAACTTAAATTATTGGAGGAATTAAGGTTTTAGGATACTATGAGCTTGTTAAAACTTTCGTTGATTTAACTTAAATTCCAGTATAGCAGCTTGACTATCTGTTATTGTTCCGTCGTTTTTGTTACTTGTCCAGTAAGTTAAAAAAATGTTCCATTAAACGTAAATTGAGAAAAAAAAATATATGACTCTGGAAGTCTTTGATTTCAACGAATCTTGTTCAGAATTTATTGCGCCTCTCGTACAATGAAAACTCGCAATTGTGTTACCGAGACAAGTCAAATCGGTATTGAAAAAATATGCTAGAGATTTGAAAGTAGAGAAAGCGCAAGTTTAGAGTATTTTTTTTTATCGACGATAAAAATGTAGCAATTTGGAAGATTTTTTTTCACTCAATTTAGCTATATAGCTTAAGTAAAATTGTAAAAATATTTTGTAAACACTTTATCCTGTTTTTGTAATTCATTTAGCACGAATGAGTTTGTCTCTTGTTTGAATATCGATATTGCCTTGAATACGAGAAGCAGAAAGCAATTGTAAAATCGTTTCGACTATCATGTAAGCAGTGTAGTATACTTTAGTAAAAACACCCTGTTTTTCTATGGAACTCTTAGGAAGCGAGAATTTCCTCTCGTTTCACTGCTAAGATTAACACTAGATACGCGATGAATGTGTCTCGCCGATGTGGACAATATTATCCAGTTGCCCCGGAAACTTTAGACGAAAATCGGCGTTTATTGACGACGCGATTTTATTCGGACAGCATAATTTCTGAGGTATCACGAGTGTCTGAAATTTTTGGGTCCCAGTAGATACAAATAAGTATTAGTTAAAAGCATTGAAGTAGATGGACACGAGTGAAAGTATTTTTTTCCCAAAGGACATTCCCAAAAGCTATCATCGAACTCTTTTTATGTCCTTGCACTGTCTTTTCAAAATCAAATCCCAAGACTAAAAAAACATGAACGAATGTATTTGTTTGAACCCCGAGCCGCGTCGCGTGCGGTTCCGTCGCAAGTTGTTATTGTATTGATATATCATATAATTATTTGAATATTGTGAATTATAATTATTGGAGAGAGGAGAGAAAGGGAGAGCAGAGGAAAACAAGATCGATTGATAATTATACATATATTATAAATATATGATTATATTATATAATTATATATTAAACTGGTAATTAATAATATAACGTGTAAGTAGTAGATATACATATAATATAATATTACAAAACAAATCGTATTAACGAAGGAAATAAAGAAATAAATTATAGAAACAAAAATAAATATGTTTAACTGATTTGCATGATCAATGTGACAGAGGATACATTTTGTTGTTTCCATTGTAAAATGTAATTGAAAGATGTGCAGAAAAGCTATAAATAGTTTCAAATAAAACTCGTTTCGAAGTTATTTGCGATCTCAGTTTCCTGCTTCGAATTTTTTTTGTAAGTTTTAACTTTTATCAAGTATCTTTTAAATTATTGTTCTGGCTTTCACATTTTTGTCATTTCTAACTACATGTGCAGGATGGCTACAGGTAAGGGAATTCTGGTAGATCAGGGAATTTAAAACTCTTAAATTTGTTTTTTCTTTTCTTTGAAAATTAATTTTTTAACTGGAAATTTAACTATTACATGCTCGGTCGAACATCTATCTTCTCTAGTTGAAAATTGAACTATTTGATTGAAATTCATGCATTTTGTTGAAAATTCGTGTTTTATAGTAGAATATTAATCTTCTGGAGAACAATTCGTCTTTTTGGTTGAAAATTTAACTAGTTTCTTGAAAATTATTTTTTTATGGTTACATTTTTTTTTTAACTAAAAATATAACTATTTAATTTTGGGTTGGAAATTTATCTTTTGTAGTAGAAAATAAATTATTTTTGTCGAAAATTCAATTCTTTGGTTAAAAATTAATTATTTTGTTTGTTTGTTAAAGGTTAAAAAATTTGAGTCAAAAATTAGTTTTTTATAGTTCAAATGTGTTTTTTTTACTAAAAATATAATTATTCCATTTTTGGTTCAAAATTGATGTTACTCAGTAAAAAATTATTTCGTTAAAAATTAATTTTTTTATTTGAAAATTCATGTACTTTGTTCAAAATTAATCGTTTTTGGTCAAAAATTTATTTTCTTTGTTGAAAATTTAACTTTCTAGTTCAAAATTTATCTTTTTGGTTAAAAATTGAGCTATTTTTTTGGAAATTCGTTTTTTTTTTTTTTTTTTTCTATTGTTGAAGATTCATCATTTCAGTCAAAAATTAATTTCTTTGGTTGGAAATTGAACTATTTTGTTAAAAATTCTTTTTTATAGTTAAAATTCATCTTTTGTGGTAGAATATTAATCTTAATTGAGAAAAATTCATTTTTTGCTTGTAAATTCAACTCTGATTAAAAATTCATTTTTTGCTGTGAAAAATCCGTTTTTTTATTCAAAATTAAAACAATTTTATGAGAAAAATAATTTAATTTGACTTAAAATAAATATTTGTAACTGAAAATGTAACTATTCTACTTGTTCTTATTCTTTATATTATTTATTCTATTTATAAAATTTATCTTTTTTGGTTGAAAATTCATATATTTTGTTAGAAATTCTTCTTTTGTGGTAAAATATTAATGCTTCTTGGTGAAAAGTTTATCTTTTTGGTTGGGAATTCATTTCTTTGATTGAAATTTAACTATTTTGTTCGATATTCATTTTTTTCGGTTCAAAATTGATATTATTTGTTGAAAAGTTGTCTTTTTGGTTGAAAATTCAACTTTTTGGTCAAAAATTATTTTGTTCTTTAAGATTCCTCGTTTTAGTTCCTCATTTTAGTTTAAAAACTCACTTATTTGCTTGAAAATTTAATTTTTTTGTTGAAAATTTGTGTTTTTTTTTTTGGCAATGAACTTTTTTATCTGAAAATGTAACTATTCCATTTTAGCTTCAAAATTGATCTATTTCAGTTGATAATTAATTTGTTTGGTTCTTGGTTGAAAATTCACCTCTGATTGAAAATTTAACTATTTTATGTAAAATTCTTTTTTTTTGTTTTAATTTTTTTTAAAATTAATTTAGAAACGAACATGTTTTCACTTAGCAACCTTCTGCTTTACTTTTGAAAATTTTATTTTTCACGTAATCACATATTGACTGAAAATTCTTTAAAAAAGGGGAACATGAGAAAAGATAATCTCGGTAGCGAATTTCTATTCAAAATATTAACAATTTATTCTCTTTTTTATGCACAATTTTTTATATCTACAAATCAGGTAGTTGAGCATTCTTAAACTTTCTAACAGATCGCTCAGCCGGTCGGATGCAAAGTTCCTTTCCAAAAACTTCTAATATTACATCGCCTAAAGACATTTCGAACTTGGTCGTCTCCTTCGGAATAGCTGAAAATATTTGAAAGATAAATATTATATGATCCTTTTAACTTTAAAAAATAATATCAGACTTCACAGTCAAAAATGCTCTGTAAACAGGGGAAATAGGGCGATTTCTCATGAAAATAGTGGAATAAGATGGGAATAAATTATATTCTTTTAAATAAAATTATTTCACAGGTACCATATTGAATTTAATATGAAACGCTCAAGATTTTAAGCCGATATATATTGCATTTCAACAAAATACTGGAATCTTCAACCAAAAAAATAATTTTTATTTTCTACTGGTTCAATGTTCAACCTACTAAGATGAATTTTCCACAATAATGCTAGTTTTATTTTCAATAAAGAACTTTTCTACCAAAAAAGATTACTTTTTGACAAAATAGTTAAATTTTCAACAAAATAATTAAATTTTTAACAAAATAGTTTTTATTTTTAATCAAATAGTTAAATTTTCAAGAACAAAAATTAATTATCAACCAAAACAGTTTTTCTCTTCAATCAAAAAGTTGCAGTTTCAAGCAAAAAAGACGGATATTTTACAAGACTGTTGAATTTTCAATATAAAAGGACAAATTTTCTATAAAAAAGGCAAGTGTTCAACAAAACAGTTAAATTTTAGATAAAAAATATGACTTTTAAACAAAATAGTTAAAATTTCAAGAAAATAGTCGAATTTCCGACTAAATTATGATTTTTTAACAAAGAAGTTAATTTTAAAGAAAACAGTTGAATTTTAAACTAAAAACGTTCAACTTTTTAACAAAAATGAAACAGTTAAATTTGCAGTTGCAAAAATTGAATTTCAACCAAAAAAAAAGAAGAATTTTCAACAAAATAGTCAAATTTTCAACTAACCAAATCAATTATTTACAAAGTACTTTTACTTTTGACGAAGTAGTTGAATTCTTAATCAAGAAGATAAATTTTCTGCTAGACAAAATGAATTTTCAACAAAATAAATGAATTTTCAACCAAATAGTTGAATTTTCATCTAAAAATGATCAATCTTCAACCAATATAGAAATATTTCAATTATCGGTTAAAAAAATTAATTTTCAACCCAAAAAAGAACACGAATTTTCAATAAAGTAGTTCAATAATCAACTAATAAAATGAATGTTTAACACATTATTCAACTTTCAATCAAGTAGTTGAATTTTCGACCAAATAAGATGAATTCTCAATGAAAAATCTAATAGTTGAGTTTTTAACTAAAAACAATAAATTTTCAACCCTAAATGGAATAGTTAAATTTTCAACCAAAAAAGAACAATTTTCAATAAAATAATTACATTATCAACCAAAAAAATAAAGTCTTAAAAAAGTAGTTCAAATATCAACCAAGTAGTGGAAGTTTCAAACAAAAAAGATGAATTCCCAATGACAAATTACAAAATTGAGCTTTGAACTATAAATAATCAGTTCAACCAGAAATGGAATAGTTAGATTTTCAGTTAAATAAAAATAATAACCAAGTAGTTGAAATTTCAACCAAAATGATGAATTCTCAATGTAAAATTAATAGTTGAATTTTTAACTAAAAATTATTCATTTTCAGCCAAAAAGAGATTAGTTAAATTTTAAGCTGGGCAAATTAATTTTCAAATAAAAAAAAAAATTATGAACTAAATAGTTAAATCTTCAACCAAGTAGTAGAATTGTTTTCCATTTTCGACACTAATCCATTGGAAGATGTTAGCCAACTTGCTTAGTTTTAATGCGTATAATTTAAAATGGAAAAGTTTTGATTTTTTTAAATAATTTAATTTTTAAGATTTACAATTGAAAACTTCAATTTTAAAAATGTATAAATAAAAATTCGCAAATCATCAAAATTATAAAACTCAAAATTTGCATAATTTAAAAATTGTAAATCGTCAAAATTAAAAGCTATTCGATTTTAAAGATTTACAATTCAAAGTTCTACGATTTTGAAGAGTTACAATTTAAAATTCTTGAATTTGGAAAATATTGAATTATAAATTATTCAGTTTTCAAGACTTATATCCTAAAGGTATGTATTTTGAAACATTTTTTTAAATACTTTTAATTTTTTTAATTTACAACTGAAATTTTTTGAATATTAAAAATGTTAAAATAAAGATTTTTAAATAGTGATGATTTTGAAAATCAAAAGTAAAGTTTTTAAATCTAAATCTGTCAAATTGAAGAAATTTAGAATTTAAATATTCAAAATTACATCAATTGTAAATAATAAATTATCAAAATTAAAATGTCATCAATTTTAAAAAATATTAAATTTAGAGTTCTGAATTTTTTAAGAGTTAAAATTGAAAATTCTTGAATTTTCCAAAGATAGTAATAACAATGTATTTACTTTTCAAGATTTATATCCTAAAGGTATGTAATTTGGAACATTTTTTCTAATATTTTTAATTTTGAAAGTTTACAACTGAAGATTTTTGAATATTAAAAATGTTGAAATAAAAATTCTTGAATAGTGATGATTTTGGAAATCAAAAGTCAAGTTTGAAATTCTAAATCTGCCAAATTTAAAAAATTTAGAATGTAAATCATCAAAATTACATCAATTTTAAATAATAAATTATCAAAATCAAAATTCTTGAATTTTCAAAATATAGAATTACAAATTATTTAGTTTTCAAGATTTATATTTTAAAAGTATGTATTTGGAACATTTTTTTTAATAGTTTTAAATTTGAAGATTTACAATTGAAAATTCTTGAATATTCAAGATTTTTAAATAAAAATTCTTAAATTTGGATAATTTTGGAAATCAAAAGTCAAGTTTTCAATTATTTTCAGTTAAAAAAATATATTTTCAACGAAAAAAAAAACACCGAATTTTCAGTAACAAATTCAATAGTTGAACTTTGAACAAAAACGAATTAATTTTCAGTCAACAAGAGATTAGTTGAATTATCAGCTAAGAACATTACTAACTAACAAAAATGGATTTACAATTAAACAGTTAAATATTCTATTAATTTAGTTCACAGTTAAGGGGAGGAAATGAGAAAAAGGGGAAATTTCTTGAAAACAGGAAAAAAACAGGAATACTTAAAAAAAAAAAATGAAAAGAGGGGAATAGGGGAATGAGTATGAAGTCTGTAATATAATTCAATATTAAAAAACAGCTTACTTCGAATATTATCATCTTCTCCAATCACTCTGAAAGTGTTTCTCGTATCTTGAAGAACAATTCCGTGAATTCCGACTAAACTAGGGCATTTGGATCTGATGACTGAGATTTTCGCTCCATGATAATCAGCCTTCATTATTTTTTGATTCACGGATTCCCAGTTCTTTTCGAAGGGATTGGTGGGCAATTGACTAAAGTTCTCGACAGCAAGCAAGTTTTTCATATAATCCAACCACATTGTGTATAAGGGAAAAAGATCATTATATCGCAAGTCTTTTTTCTTCTTTTTATTCAGATTCAAGAGAATTTTTTTCTTGATTCCTGGGAATGATTTTTTTTTCTGTTTTCTTTGAGAATTTTTCGATCTGTGTTTGCTGAATAGAAACGTCTGTAAATAAAAGTAAAAGATTGAATGTATAATGAAATAAATAATAAATAAACGAATAATACCTTAAGAAGTCAATGTATGTGAATAAAATAATATACCTTTCTCATTTCATCTGGAATCTTTTTGGTATCTGAAGGTGGCAATGTTTCCTGTAGAAATTGTAATACGAATTTTTCCCTTGAATCGTAAGTTGTAACTTTATTTGTTATAGTTGTTGGCAAAGGTCGAAAAATATCTAAAAATATACAATATTTAGCTCTATACTTATTCAATCATTGCATTATAACCAAGGGGTTAATTTAAAAAGATTTAAAAAGATTTTATGGGATTTAAAAACATTAAAACTAATTTAAAATGTTTCATCGGTTTTCAAGAGATTTAAAAATATTTCCACGGATTTCAAGGAATTTCAAGGGATTTTTGAGGATTTTAAAGACTTCCAAAGATTTCCGGGTATTTAAAGAAATTATAAGAGATTTCAAGAGATTCCAACAATTTCAAGGGACTTCAAATAACTTTGTAGGATTTTCAAAGATTTCAAGATATTTCTAGTGAACTTTGGAAAAAATGAGTAAGTTTAATTGAATTTATATTCAAAGGATTTCAAATAATGTATACCTATTTAAATTTTGGTTTGTTTTCTAAAGAGTTTAAGGGATTCCAATGAATTTCAAGAGATATAAAACATTTCAAAGGATTTCCAAATATTTTAAGATAAATGAATATATATGATAAATTAAATTAAATTTCAAGGGATTTCTGGCGATTCCAAATATTTCAAGGAATTTCCCCAGATTTCTAGGGATTAAAACGGGTTTTTTTTTATAGAACTTTAATGAATTTCAAGGGATTATACAGTATTTCAAAAATTATACAACATTTCAGGGAGTTATAAAGAATTTTGAAGGATTTCCAAAGATTTCAAGGTATTTTAAGGTATTTCAAGGAATTTTACCAGATTGAAAGGATTTTAATAAATCTCCAGAGATTTTAAGGGATTATAAAGATTTTTCGGAATTCAAACCTTTTTTGCGAGAACTTTAATGAATAGGTTTAGTTTAATTTGTATTCAAGGGATTTCAAATGATTTATGCTTACTTTTGAAAATGTTTTTTTTTACGTTTTCCAGAGATTTCAAGGGATTCCAAAGAATTTCAAGAGATATACAAAATTTCAAGGGGTTTCCAAATATTTCAAGATATTTCTAGTGAACCTTGGAAAATAAGTTCTAGAGAACTTGGATGAATCTGAAGGGATTCCAAAGTATTTCAAGAGTTAAACAAAATTTCAAAGGATTTCAAAGAATTTTCTAGGATATCCAAAGATTTCAAGGTATTTAAAGGCATTTCAAGGAATTTTACCAGATTTGAAGGATTTTAATCAATCTCCAAGGATTTCAAGGGATTGGAAAGATTTCTAGGGATTTAAGTCCTTTTTTACAGAACTTTAAGCAACAAGTTTAATTTAATTTATATTCAAGGGATTTCAAATGATTTACAACTTCTTTTGAAAAATTTTTTTTTACGGTTTCCAAAGATTTTAAAGGATTCGAAAGAATTTCAAAAGTTATACAAAATTTGAAGGAATTTGCAAATATTTCAAGATATTTCTAGTGAACCTTGGAAAATAAATTTTACATAACTTTAATGATTTTCAAGGCAGTTCAAAGAATTTTTTTGGATTTCCAAAGATTTCAAGGTATTTTGAGGTATTTCAAAGAATTTTGCCAGATGTAAAGGATTTTAATAAATCTCCAGAGATTTCAAGGGATTAAAAAGATTTTTAGGAATTAAACCAGTTTTTAGATAACTTTAATGAATAAGTTTAGTTTAAGTTTTATTCCAGGGATTTGAAATGATTTATGCTTACTTTTTAAAATGTTTTTTTTTTTAAGTTTTCTAGAGATTTCAAGGGATTCCAAAGTATTTCAAGAGTTAAACCAAATTTCAAAGGATTTCAAAGAATTTTCTAGGATATCCAAAGATTTCAAGGAATTTTACCCGATTGAAAGGATTTTAATAAATCTCCAGAGATTTCAAGGGATTAGAAAGATTTTTAGGAATTCAAACCTTTTTTTAGAGAACTTTAAGGAATAAGTTTAGTTTAATTTGTATTCAAGGGATTTCAAATGATTTATGCTTACTTTTTAAAATGTGTTTTTTTTAAGTTTTCCAGAGATTTCAAGGGATTCCAAAGTATTTCAAGAGTTAAACCAAATTTCAAAAGATTTCAAAGAATTTTCTAGGATATCCAAAGATTTCAAGGTATTTTAAGGTATTTCAAGGAATTTTACCCGATTTAAAGGAGTTTAATCAATCTCCAAGGATTTCAAGGGATTGGAAAGATTCATAGGGATTTATATCGCTTTTTAAGAGAATCTTAATGACTAAGTTTAATTCAATATATATTCACGGAATTTCAAATGGTTCATACCTACTTTTTAAAATGTTTTTTTTTTTTTACGTTTTACAAAAATTTCATGGGATTGTATAAGATTTGAAGGAGTTTACTCAATCTCCAAGGATTTCAAGGGATTGGAAAGATTCATAGGGATTTAAACCGCTTTTTAAGAGAATCTTAATGAATATGTTTAATTTAATTTATAATAAAGGGATTTCAAATGATTTGTGCCTACTTTTTAAAATGTTTTTTTACGTTTTACAGAGATTTCAAGGGATTCCAGAGATTTCAAGGGATTCCAGAGATTTCAAGGGATTCCAGAGATTTCAAGGGATTCCAAAGAATGTCAAGATATACAAAATTTTAAGAGATTTCCAAATATTTCAAGACATTTCTAGTGAACCTTAGAAAGTAAATTTAAGAGAACTTTGATGAATTTCAAGGGATTCCAAAGTATTTCAAGAGTTAAACAAAATTTCAAGGGATTTCAAAGAATTTTCTAGGATATACAAAGACTTCAAGGTATTTTAAGGTATTTAAAGGAATTTTACCAGATTTAAAGGATACTGATAAATCTCCAAGGATTTCAAGGGATTGGAAAGATTTCTAGGGATTTAAGCCGTTTTTTACAGAACTTCAAGCAATAAGTTTAATTTAATTTATATTCAAGGGATTTCAAATGATTTATAACTTCTTTAAAACAAATTTGTTTACGGTTTCATAAGACTTTGAGGGATGCTAAAGAATTTCAAAAGTTATACAAAATTTGAAGTAATTTCCAAATATTTTAATGTATTTCTAGTGAACCTTGGGAAATAAATTTTACATAACTTTAATGATTTTCAAGGGATTTCAACAAATTTTGCAGGGTTTCTAAAGATTTCAAGGTATTTTAAGGCATTTCAAGGAATTTTGCCAGATTTAAATGATTTTAATAAATCTCTAGAAATTTCAAGGCATTAAAACCGTTTTTAGCGAACTTTAATGAATAAGTTTAGTTTAACTTGTATTCAAGGGAATTCAAATGATTTATGTTTACTTTTTAAAATGTTTTTTTTAAGCTTTCCAGAGATTTTAAGGGATTCCAAAGAATTTCAAGAGATATACAAAATTCCAAGGGATTTTCGAATACTTCAAGACATTTTTAGTGAACCTTGGAAAATAAATTCTAGCGAACTTTAATGAATTTCAAGGGATTCAAAAGCATTTCAAGAATTAAACAAAATTTCAAAGGATTTCAAAGAATTTTCTAGGATATCCAAAGATTTCAAGGTATTTTAAGGCATTTTGAGGAATTTTACAAGATTTGAAGGAGTTTAATCAATCTCCAAGGATTTCAAGGGATTGGAAAGACTCATAGGGATTTATACCGCTTTTTAAGAGAATCTTAATGACTAAGTTTAATTTAATATATATTCAAGGAATTTCAAATGGTCCATACCTACTTTTTCAAATGTTTTTTTCACGTTTTCCAGAGATTTCAAGGGATTCCAAAGAATTTCAAGAGATTTTTTTCAAGAGATTTTCGAATACTTCAAGACATTTCTAGTGAATCATCATTTTAGTCAAAAAATCATTCATATGTGTGAAAATTTCAATATTTTGTTGAAAATTTGAGTTTCCTTTTTGGTTGCAAATTAATTTTTTTTATCTGAACATGTAACTGTTCCATTTTTGGTTAAAAATTAATCTTTCTTAGTTGATAATTTAAGTATTTAGTTGAAAATTTATATAATAACTGAGTATTCCTTTTTTACTTGAAAAGTCGCCTTTTTGGGTAGAAAATTAATCTTCTTGGTTCAAAATTTAACTCTTTAGTTTTAAATGCATTTGCTTGGTTGAAAATTCATCATTTTAGTTGAAAAATCATTTATTTGGTAGAAAATTTAATTATCCCCTTGAAAAGTCGTGTTTTTTTTTATTGTTGAAAATTATATAAATATTCCATTTTTAGTTGAAATCATCTTTTTTGGCAGAAAATTAATCTTCTCAGTTGAAAATTATTGAACCCACGATAATAAATTAATAAAGAGGTATAGTACAAATATTATTTGAAAACTTTTCAAAAGAATATGTGAGGTTGTGTAAAAAAATACAGTCGCAAATACACTTTCCGGTTCCGGTACATTTGTGAAAAAGGTAAAAATTAATAAACAAAATAAACAAAGAGAATAACATCTTAATATTTCCACTATGGGTATTATAATATCATACTGGAAAAATTATATATATGCATTGTACCCAAACAATACTAACCTACGGGCTTATCCATCTTTATAAATTTGGAAACACTGTTATACTTGTTCTGAGATTAATTTTGTTTTCTAAATGTTTCAACAAATTTACTTATTTCTAAAAAGCACGTTGATACGGCCATAATTTGACACATTTGACACTTTGACCAAAATTTACAGGTTATGTTTACGTACTTATCAGGGACTGGACAAAAATAAATTGACCAATCAAAAAGAGCATTTTTCGAACACAATGGGAAAATGAATAACCAGTGGTGCCAACCTAAAATGTTGAGAGTCCTAACCTCAAAATATTTCAAAATATTCGTGCTCGATTGTTTACGTCGTTTACGTTATTATTAGTGAAAATGAAAACAATGTGAAATGTGAAACAATATAAATTAATGCCAATAACGCTAATAATTGAAGGTGTGTAAAGCTTTATTAAAATGTGAAAACTAGTTTACTGAACACACAATCTTTGAAGAGAATTTACGAAACAAATAACAACAATTATAATAGACCTCTGAAGAAAAAGCTTTGACACAACATAATTTGCATACAGATTCATGTAATTTATAGGTATGCTCATTTTTTAAACTTTTACAATATTCAGAAAAATTAATCTATTTCAATAAACAATCATTAAATGCTTAAGACGTTACTCTACAATTTACATATTATAGTCGTTTTTCAATACGTGACAATCAACTTAAAAAAAATTAGGCGCTTCAATTTAAAAAACTATCAACTTTAATTAATTAGCATAAATTAAAATAAATATTAAAAGATCTACGCCGGGCTTCCATATAATTTTAGTTAAATTTTATTTTATTTTAAATTGAAAATGGTTAAAATAAAAAAATCTTTAATTTTAAAGATTTACAATTCAAAGTTCTACAATTTCGAAGAGTTACAATTTAAAAAAGTTTAATTTTAAAGATGCATAAATAAAAATTCTTAAATTTAGATGATTTTGAACTTTGAAGATCGAAAGTCAAGTTTTCAATTCTAAATCTTCCAAATTGAAGAAATTTCCGATGTAAATCATCAAAATTAAAGAATTTTCCAATTTTAAAAACTCTTCAATTTTGAAGATTTACAATTTTGAAGAATTAGGATTGAAGACTCTTCAATTTTAAAGATTTTGAAGATCAAAAATAAAGTTTTTAATTCTGAATCTGCCGAATTGAAGAAACTTTAAATGTAAATAATAAAAATGACAGGATATAAAAATTGCATAATTTTTAATAGTAAATTTGCAAAATTGGAAACTATTGAATTTTGAATATTTACGATTCAAAATTCTACCATTTTGAAGAGATGCCATGGAAAATTCTTGAATTTTCAAAATATAGAATAACAAATTATTTAGTTTTCAAGATTTATATTTTAAGCGTATGTAATTTTGAACGATTTTTTGGAATAGTTAAGTTTGGAAGATTTACAATTGAGAACTCTTCAATTTTTACGATTTGCAATTTAAAATTCTACAATTTTTAAGAGTTACAATTTAAAACTGTTAAATCTTAAATATGTGTAAATGAAAATTCTTCAATTTGAATGACAATGCAGATCAAAAGTCATGTTTTTAAGATTTGTAAGTAAAAATTCTTTAAGAAACTTCAAATGTAAATCATGAAAATTACAGAATTTTTAATTTTAAAACTTAAAACTTACGTAATTTTTCATTGTAAATTTTAGCAATTAAAAAATATTGAATTTTGATCATTACAATTCAAAAGTCTACAAATTTAGAGAGGTACAAGCGAAAATTCTAGAATTTTAACGATTTATAATGTAAAATTCTTCAATTTTGAATATTTTCAATTGAATACTACCTGCATCAATGTTATTTATATGAATTCGTTCCCCTATTATTCGCCTATTTTCTTGAAAAATCACCCTATTTGCCCTGTTTTGAGAGAATTTTGGACTGTGAAGTCTGAAATCACTTTTACAATAATTTACTTTTTGTTTTACTTTAAAGTTCAAAATGTTTAATTCTTTTTACAGTTTATATAATAAGGCAATTATTATCGAATAATTATTATTACAATTTAAAAAAAAGAATTTTAACAAAATTGTTGAATTCTTAACCAAAAAGATGAATTTACAACCAAGAAAGATTCTAGAAAAAGACGAATTTTCAACCAATTGAATTAAAGGAGAACAAAAATTACTTTTCAACAAAATAGTTGAATTCTCAATCAAAAAGATGAATTTTCAACAAATAAGATTAATTTTTTAACCCAAAAGACGAATTTTCATCAAAATACATTAACTTTATATCAAATAGTTACATTTTTAGGTAAACAATTAATTTTTAATAAAAAAAAACAACAACAAATTTTCAACAAAAAAGTTAAATTTTCAACTAAAGAAGTGAATCTACAAAAATTGTAACATTTTAATTCAACTAAGTAGTTAAATGTTCATTAAAAAAAGATTAATTTCTAAATAATTAGTTAAATTTACAACCAAAAAGATGGATTTTCCACAGAGAAGATTTATGTTCTACCCGAAAAGATGATTTTTTTAACAAAATACATCAATTTTCATCAAAATTTCTTAATTTTGAAGAGAAAAGGCGAATTATGTATCTACAAAATAGTTGAATTTTCGACCGGAAAATATAAATTTTTAACAAACACCATACCAGAATAATTTTCAACCAAACTGTTGCATTTTTAACGAAAAAACATTATTTCGCAACTAAGAAGGTTAATGTCACAAAAACTGAATAGCTCAATTTTGAACCAAAATGATGAATTTTCAATAAAAATGAATTTTTAAAAAAGTAGTTCAACTTTCAACCAAATAGTTGAATTTTGTACTAAAAAAGATGACATATTGACAAAATAGTTGCATTTTCCACAAAATAAATTAATTTTCAAGTAAATAGTAAAATGTTAACCAAACGAGATGAATTCGGAACCAAAAATAGAATAGTAGACTTTTTAACCAAAAACATTTGGAGTTTCTTAATGAGCTCTATTAATTCAGTTCGCATTTAAGCGAAAAAAAACGAGAAAAAGGGAAGTTTCTTGAAAACAGTGGAAAAAGAATTCTTAAAAAAAGGGTACCATTGCAGGGTCACCTTTCGCAAACTTTGTTCAAATTTATCATCAGGAAACGTACTAAATTTTATCTAAGTTCGTAACATAGGATCTTTCATAAACGGAATAAAACAATATTTCAGATAAGAGTCTCAAATTTTCAAATTTATTTATTTCAAACCAAAAAAAGAGTTTTCTACCATAAAATAAGACTTTTTAAGAAAATACTTGATTTTTCAACAAAATAATTAAATTCTCAACAAAATAATTGAATTTTCAACCTAAAAATATGAATTTTCAGCAGAAAAATTAATTTTCAAGCAAAAAGATAAACCTCCATTAAAAAAATTGCAACAAAGTAGTTCAAATTTTACCCACGCAGTTGAATTTTCAATTTAAAAAAATCAGTTTTAAACAAAATAGTTACACTTTCAATCAGAGAGATAAATTTTCAACAAAAAATATGAATCTTCAACAAAAAAATTATTTCTTAACACAGTGGTTCTACCAAAATTTGCAAACAAAATAGTTGAATCCTCAAGCGCAAACAAGGTTAATTTGAACCACAGGTACATTTTTATCTAAGAAAGATGACATTTCTACTAAAACAGATGAATTTTTAAATCAAGAAGGTAAATTTTCAAAAAAATTTGAATTTTCTTTCAAAAAATATTTTAGTTTGACTTTTCAACAACAAAATATAATTTTAAACAAGAAGTGAATTTTCTAGTACTTTTTTTCGTGAAAAAGTATTGAATCTCATTCGCGAAAAAAGTATTAGATCCCATACATACCAATACTTCTTTTTTATAAGGGTTTTAGCAAAACGAGATGGCTTTGCAACAAAATTGTTGAATTTTCAACCAAATCGTTGCATATTTATCCAAGAAAGATGAAGTTTCTACTAAAACATTTACATTTTTTAATTAAAAAGTCAAATTTTCAAAAAAAAAATAGTTGAATTTTCATCCAAAAAAGATTTCAGTTGAATTTTTAACACCAAAATATGAATATTAAAGAAAAAGTAAATTTTCTACGAAATAGTTGAATTTTCAACAAAACAGTTAAATTTTCAATAAAAAAGGATGACTTTTAAAAAAAATGGTTTAATTTTCAACCAAACAGTTGCAATTTTATCCACGAAGAATGCAATTTCTACTAAAATAGATGAATTTGTAACTAAAAGGACAAATTTTCAAAACAATAGTTGAATTTTCATCCAAAAAGATTTCAGTTGACTTTTTAACACCAAAATATGAATTTTAAAGATAAAGTAAATTTTCTACGAAATAGTTGAATTTTCAACCAAACAATTACATTTGTATCGAAGAAAGACACAGTTTCTACTAAAATAGGTACATTTTTACACTAAAAAAAAAATTTCAAAAAAATAATTGATTTTTGAACCAAAAAGGATGATTTTTAAACAGAATTGCTGAATTTTCAACATCAAAATATGAGTTTCACAGAAAAAGTAAATTTTCTACGAAATAGTTGAACTTTCAACCAAACAATTACATTTTTATCCAAGAAAGATACAGTTTCTACTAAAATAGGTAAATTCTTAAACTAAAGAAAAAATGTTGAAAAAAATAATTGATTTTTAACTAAAAAGGAAGATTTTTTCAAAAAATTGCTGACTTTTCAACACCAAAATATGAGCTTTACAGAAAAAGTAAATTTTCTACGAAATAGTTGAATTTTCAATAAAACAGTTAAATTTTCAATAAAAAATGATGACTTATTAAACAAATTGTTTAATGTTCAACCGAACAGTTGCAATTTTATCCAAGAAGAATGTAATTTCTACTAAAATAGAAGAATTTTTGAACTAAAAAGACATATTTTCAAAACAATAGTTGAATTTTCATCCAAACAGATCTCAGTTGACTTTTTAACACCAAAATATGAATTTTAAAGGAAAAGTACATTTTCTACGAAATAGTTGAATTTTCAACTAAACAATTACATTTGTATCCAAGAAAGACACCGTTTCTACTATGGTGGCTCTAACGGTTTGGAAATTTCAACTTTGATGAGGACATTTTTTGCATGCTTATCTGGCTATACTCTTTAAAACAAAATAGTTGAATTTTTATCCAAAAAAGATTTCAGTTCACTTTAGAACACCAAAATATGAATTTTACCGAAAAAGTACATTTTCTACGAAGATGCTTGAATTTTCAACCAAAAAGTATGACTTTTAAACAAAATTATTGAATTTTCCAACAAATAATAATATTTATTACCAAAAAGGTAATTTGCTGGAGGAAGCAATTGCAAAAAGGAAATATAAATATAAACACGAGGCAAATGAATTATTAACAAGAATATTATATCAGGGTTACCGCAAAATTTCGTTTTAAAAATTCCCTAATTTTTCCCTGGCGAATTTTTCATTTTCCCTGACGATTAATATTCAAATAGCAGAATTTTAATCTTGTAATATTTTTAACCTAGAATCTTTTATAAACTGAATAATACAATTTCAAATATAAAGGGAAAAATTTCAAATTTATTCTGCTTGAAAGTTATTTAAAATTATAGAAATTCCCTCACTTTTGCAATATTTTTTTCTAAATCACTGAATTTTCCCTGACCAATAAAATTCCCTGATTTTTTTTTAAATTGTTGGCTAGGTTCGTTCTTCACTCAACAAGTTTTTTTGGCGCGTAAGTTAAATTCAGATTTAATTTTTGTACAATTACTGCGAGTTATTTGTTTCATTTGCGAATTTCCAAAAATTACAAAAATGAATGAAGGACCCCTTCCCTTCCGTAATAAATCGTAAAAAATCCTCCCTTGTGCTAGTACGTAATTTAAGTACGATCCCTAACCATCTAAAGCCTGAGAGAAAAATGAACTTCCTCATAATAACTAATTAATATTAATTTAATAACACAATTCAAAATAAAGAACTGCCATTCAATTGCAAGAACTTCAAGTGGAAACAGAATTTTATAATGTGTCAAACTGACGTATTCTAAAGTAATACATTTTTTTAATGAGTGTTTGAAAAACAAATCAAGAGACATCACGCGATAAGTGAACGGAGACATGAGCTTCAATGTGGACAAAGCTAATGAGTGAATGAATTTGAAGATTATTATATATAATTCCTTTATTATATACATTGTCATCATGGATAAAGTTTCAATACTACAATGAAAATTAAAACTAAATAATCTCATTTAGATTGAGTGGGAACAAATAATTAAATTAAATGCCAATTAACTAATTATACTAAATAAATACTGGATAGAGCACCCCCACTCAATCTTCCTCCTTCATTTGCACTAACTGGTTTCGATCTTACCATATATCCAGCTTGTTCATTAAAAAATATATTTCTGGAATCACCAATTATAACGCCGAAAATGCCAACTTCATAATCTGCATCAATTTTTTCATAGTTAACATCACTTCCTGGACGAATGAAGTAATTTTTCTGTGAAGGTGGATAAATTGTATCCATTAAAATCCAAGAAGTTCTCTCCTTTTTCCCCTTTATGCGTTGTAAGAATGTTTTAATATTTGAACCAAAGATGTTGTTTCCACCACCTTCCCTTTGGGGTTTAAGTACAAAATTTTCAGGATTTGCTATGGCCATTTCGATTGCTTTGTCACCTTCGATAGTAAAATCCAGGGAATACATTCCTGAAAAAATGACGATGATCGTCAAATCTATTTTCAACTGAAAATTTAAAATTGATTATTCCCAAGAAGGGATACTTACCAGTATATATTTTTCGGACTCTGGAAGAAATTTTCTCTCCATTCAAAAATTTCTCTACTACCCCGGGCCGAGTGAGAACTTGTTGAACCTTTTTTGTTCCTGCAAGATGATATTGAATAGAGGGACACTTAATAGCTTTAGATCTT
>JAABKJ010006939.1:0-21431 GCA_011634705.1 Andricus grossulariae
ATGTGGGCGTTTCGCCGGTTCGTCGTCGTGTTTCCATCTAAATTATTTTCAGCACCCCGAACTCTAGGATGATCGGCCTTGTTTGCCGACCCATTGTCGGGTGCTCTGCGCGTTCGATTGTTTTGAACCACATCTACAACTTTTTGGTGTTTTGCTGGTGCCATTGTTGTTCCCGCGAGCAGCTAGGGAAAGTGTTGGTTCATCCTGTGCAGATTATTAAATTTTTAAGGAATTTGAAAGTACATTCGTTCCTGACAAACAAAAAAACTGAAGTAAAATGATAAACTTGATGTAAGTTCAGTCTGGTGCCTCTAACAAATTGGCTTGTCAGAAATATGTACATGTATTACTTATGCAAATTGATAAACGGGTTCTTATGAATGAAATCCTCTCCCTTAATACATGCAATAATGGCATTCTGAGTAAGTTTTTCAAAATATGTATAGTCTGTATAAAAAGCTTAAAATATAGCTGCAGTGATTGCAATGTAAAAAAAAAGTCTTCTTGTTTGATCACTATGGCACTGAAAAAATTTATTTCTCTAATACCCGCACGATAAATGCGATTTTGGCACCCTGGCACGAAAGAGTAAAAGTGTCGATTCTACGGCCGATGATGATTTCGTGTGATAAATAGTAGATTACTTGGCAAGAGGCGAAACCGAGCAAATGCAAATGAGCATGACGTTGGCCTGCGAAGCGCTGCGGAAATGGCGACATACAGGTGAGCGTTACGCCCTCACCATACCGTACAAACTTCTCAAGTGTTGCCACTACAGCGCACGCAGAGTTTGTGTGCGCTGTAGTGGCAACACTTGAGAAGTTTGTACGGAACGGTAAGGTCGTAAATCACGAAAGTATAAACACTAGGGTTTTTAAAAAGGCTTGCGAACTTCAGGGTTTGTAAAGCAGTTTCGTACCCGCTCACCTGTATACGCCATTTTCGCAGCGCTTCAGAGGCAAAAATTTTTCTTGATAGTGCATAACAGCGCATTTGGCGAACTTGAAGGTCATGTAATTTGAACATTGATTTAATAATAACTCCTAAAGTTTTGTAGCGCGAAATTGTTTATTGTTGGTGCATATAAGCGCATTTGTCGCGCAATTCAGTGGGCTATAAAATACCCAAAAATTAGGAACTAGGGAGGGGAGGGGGCTGGTGTAACTGGCCTCTTCTTATCCCGAATTTCAGGACGACAAAATACTACGTTTTCAATTTTTCAGGATTCTTAAAAAAACTTTAATTCTCTGGAAATCGCAAAATTCGTAAAAATTGACTCAATTTTTTTCGTAATTTGCAAATGTCTACATTTTGTTTCAAATTTTTTGGAAGCTTTGCAAGTTTCAGATTATTTTTGAAAGTTATTCTAAATTTTGTTTAAAATATTGCAAAACAAACAAAATTATCTAAAGATTTGTCAGCTTTTTTTTATTATTTGAAAAATATTTTGAAATGAATGAAAATCTTTTAAAATATTCTTTTAGAATGAATTTCAGAAAATAAGAAATTATTTCAAATTCTTCCAAAAATTAAAAAAAAAATTAATTTTTTTTACATCTCAAACTTCTTAATAAGTTTCTAAATTTTTTGTCAATATATTTAAAGATCTACATCTTGTTCAAAATTTAGAATTTTTTGGAAGATTTGTATTATTTTTCTAATCCTTTTGAAATCTCTAAAAATTACGAAATATCTTTCAAATCAATAAATAATGAACAAAAATTGTTAGGGTATGCTAGCATAGAATTTCAAAATTTTCACAATTGGAAGAAAAAACCTGCGTCTCATCCACATATATGCTCTAGGAAATTAATTTATATCGTTTTGAGGGGACCAATTTCAATCTTCAACTTCTGTTCTCATCAGTGTTCTATGGATTAAAATGTTTATTTTTCATTTTTCATTCGAATTAAAGAATATTGAGAAATCACTTATTCGACAAGTAGATAGTTGAACATTACTACTGTGTAATTGCTTATTTTTGAAGAATTAAAAGGTAATAATGTGAAACTTACAAATAGACGTTCCCTCCACAAAGAATACGCACTCACAAGATATTGCTTTATATTGGAAAATTAAAATTGTTCACTCACTGAATTTATCTATACTAGTTTGTTCACGTTGATGGAATGAATTAGATATAGAATTTTAAATCGACTATGTTTGAAATTTTACTCAATTTTTTATATAGAGTGATAACTTAGAAAAATGAGACTTTTGATAATATTATTTTACAGTTTTAACTTTATTAAACTCATTTGTTAACAGAATCAATAATTTTTGTACACGAGAATTTCAAAAAGATGATTTCGAACGTGAATAAAGGTTGAATAGATGAGGTTTGTAAATAGCTCTTGTTTTCCATACAGAAGAAGTAACTTGTTTATACGTCACGCTCATGAAGGTGATGCTGTCTATATTTCTGAATTTTCCCATGTTCGTGAAAATTTTTGACGATCATTGAAATACAATGTTTTTTTCCATTTGAAGAAATCAAAACAGAACTGAAAGTTAAGGCACTTCAATTTGAACTCTTCTAAATTAAAATTTTTTTTAATGAAAGCTAAAAAATGTTTAGTTATGAAATTTTGTATGTGAATGTTCAATAATTCAAACGTATAATGTAAATTTATAAACTGTGAAATTCTGAACTTTAAATTTTCTTAAATTAAATAGGTCGAACGTTTCTCTTTAAAAAATATGAATCCACGATCATAAATAACATGAATTTTCTCTCTGTTAAAGAAATTTCTTTGGCTCAAAGAAATGGTTTTTTGTTTCAATAAAAATTATGCTTCATTCAAACATCAGTGTCTTCACTTTAAAGTCATTTTTGGTTAGATTTTCAGGTTAGAAACATTTAAAATGGATGAATTACATTTTTTTAAACAGAACGTATGCATTTGTTTAATAATGCTCTTGCTCCTTCTGTCCCAGAAGGTAAGCAAGAGCAGGAAATTTATGCGAGCTAACGTCGTGTAACACTGTTCCTTGGATACTTTTTTAGAGCTACCAATCTTCATAGAATGTTATGTGAAACAGTGTTGACGCACCAGATAAAGCGATCCCAGAAAAACAGCCTTTTGCACCCGGTTTGCGAGGGAACGAGCCTGACACTGGCTAGCCGGAATCTTGTTGAGTTGGCTAAAAAATGAAGCTTTCATACCTCCAAGATGCCGATTATGAGAACTACAGGATGTACAGATGAAATTGGTACAGCCTGCTCAGCTCGAAAAAAAGTGCTTGATATTTCACCCGTTCTTCTTTCTCCTTTGCCATGACAATACCATCGGCTGGTGCCAAAAATTTAATCACGTAAATGATCTTGGTCTTCAGATCTTGGAGGACAATATCAAGCTTCGTAGCACTGATACGTTGAGTGGTGGAAAATGAGAAATTCCACTTGATCTTACAATGATAATTCTCCAGAACGGACTCGAGTTCCCCCTAGGCGTATGGAAAGACAAAAAATAGATCGACGTCATAGAAGTGACTAAGATGGTAATATAACACTTATAGAGCTGCATTGTGTCTCTCTATGTCCAAGTGTTTCTGGCTCTTGCTTGCACGCTCGGCAGATGGTATCGCCTAGAAGTACATTCATTATGCGCTTGCGGTAAACTGAGGTGTGTATAACGCCGTCTTGACAGGCAAAAAGAAATCCCTTAGTCTCCGATCTCAATCCAGCAGACTTGAGAAACATGTTGGGCAGACCCATCAAGAACACTTCTCTACGTATGGTGCCGTAGAATTCATTATGAAGGGGCTTGTCAGCACGTTCTCTTAGTAGAAGCGTATGTTTTGCTTCCTGTACACGACGTTTGAGCACCAAAGGTGTCAGTGATGCTAGCCCATGTGTAGCGTGGCTAGAATCAAATGGGAGGCCATGCTCATCTACAGCCCTATCTGCTGCAAGGTATAGAAACGCCGCAGCATTGACGACTTAATGTTGATGTGCGAGTCGCATAAGAGAATCTGTGCTATTTAGAACTGAACCGGCTGTAGCCAGAACCGTGCTACAATGAAGACACTCCGAGCTTAGCAAGCTGCTATCCACTTTATCTCGAGGGAGGTATATTCGTGATACGGACGATCTAGGATGATGACTTCGATGCATTGTCATCATCTTGCTACATGGATGCTGAAGGCTGTCATCCTTGGGTCGGTCCATGTCCTCAAGACACATAATGGTTTCGCTGACCTGTCATCATGATTTCGTCGTGCCCTGTGGTCAATAACCTAATGGTCACGTGACTTGGCTATTTAGTTTTTGGACAAAGAAGTTGGAAGAAATATAGTTCAATAGTTTCAATCATAAAAGTTTAAAATTACGTAAAATTTTTTACAAGTATGTGAATTCAGAATTTTGAATCAGTTAGTGTTAAACGCTTGAAGAATGGTAAGTAAAAGTCAGGGATTTTCAAAAAAAATTGCAAAAGACAGAGAATTTCTGTCAGAAACACGTCAGGTCTTCGAAAAATAATTAGGTATTTCAAAGCCTTTAAGTTTTTAGAGTATTTTTGAAGATTCCTAGGAATTTTTATATATTTAAAAAATCTGAAGGAATTTAAAAAAATTTTGAATATTTCTTCAGATTTCTAATGTTTTGTCGTTCCTTTTCAAATATAAATACTACAAACTACAATTTTTTTCGCATTCAACTCAAATTATAATATTTTCAAATATACCGATTTGTAACGATTCAATTTTATGATGTTTGATTTTTGTTGAATAAAAAAAATTATGCTCAAGAAGCGGTTTGTTTGATGGGAAAAATCGTCAAAATAATTATACTTTTTTCTCAATATGTAGCTTCATCTTGCTCCAATAAAGATGGAAATGTTACACAATCATTATCTATCATCAAACTTATCAATTTGCAAACGTTTTTCAGTCAAATTACACAGCTCTGAACAAACACCTATATTTTTGAAGTAGTTTTGCCCTATCGAATAAGGAAGTTACTACTAATTTTTAGCGGCTGACTTTTCTCTACAATCTAAGAAAAAGTCTATTATCAGTAAAATTACTCTCATTTTAGAATGCGTCCTTTAAAATTAAGACGATTTCTTTTGCCTGTCAATAGAATCGTTTCACTGTTCAAAGACGTATCCATTAAATCCAAAACGGCAGTAGTCTTACTAATGAACAATTTCTTTTGACTTTGAGAAGAATTCCTTTAACTATGTATTGAAGTGTTTTATTTGTTCGCTAGCGGAGAAAGTGCGACTACGCATGAGTTAGTTTCATTTAGCACACAAAGTACGCAAGTAAATTTTTTCACTGCACGATTAATTTATTAATGGATAAAGTGAGTGAAAAACGTGCGAAATGATGTACAAAATGGATTTCTTCGAAAAATTAAAAATCCCAGGTTGTGGCGCGGAAACTTTAAAAGGTACATGTTCTAAAAGAACAATTTTTGATCTGCATAACCTCACTTTTCATTGCTTTTCACGCTTTTGACGTATGCAAAATTTGTACCGTACACAAAGTTGTATCTTCAAATTTTTTAACGCTGATATCCAGAACGGATTGTTGTTATAAAATTAATAACTATCAATGTTATATTTACATTAACCAAAGTTTAGATTTTGCTCATGACTTGCACGTAATATCATGCAATCAGTTTTCTTTTAACGTACAAATTATTCTTTCTTTTGTCCGATAATGGATTTTACTTCAACATCAAAGGAAATCCTTTCACAGTTAAAGGATAACATTTTAAACAACAATCCTTTAATTTGTGAAAGGATTTCCTCTCATGCCAATTTTGAATGGAAAATCCTTTAATAGTGAAAGGAATCGTTTGACAGTCAATAGTCTGTTTTTAGAGTGTAGTTTATTACTAAACCATCAAGCTATTTCCCTTTTAGGGTAAGCTTGACTCACTCGGTGAGGAAGAAAGTAATCTGTGGATGAAGTTTTTAGATTTATCTAGAATACCCGTGTTATCTAATTGAATAACACGTTCGTTCCGCATCACTTTTATGATCCAGGTTGCTGATCAATCTCTCTAGAGATAACCCCCGAGTGAAGAGCCTCACAATGTCATCATGTGAAGCTTCCCAGTTGGGTCCATTAGTATTTAAGGTATTTTGTGCCAGGCGTCATTTACTCTGCTGACACTTTTCTTCATGCATTTTTCATGAACTATTTGTCGCCTCACTTTTCTGTCCTGGCATACCTCTCTAGCTTCCTTCACGTCTATGTATTTTTTCATGCAGCCTCTTGTGTTTCGATTGCTTCTTATGTCTCTTTAAAGTAGGGTCTCATTGACACATTCTAACCATTCTTTCCCCGGTCTGACTCTGGGTACACTGCGATTCACTTCGCCCTGATACACTTGTTTCCTTAGCCGTTCATATTTCATTACCTCAACATACTATCATTGAGGATTATCTCACTACTTACTGTCTCCATCAGTGGTATACCGCACATGATGTGCACTAATTTCGTGTCAATAGAGTAGATTTTACTCTACACCTTCTGATGACTCTAGTTTGTATCGCCATTGCCCCATCTTAGCTGGCTTCAAATAAAACCACAAAAAAATTCCAAATCGAAAATAAAAACCACAGGCATTTTGCCAAGGTTCTAGTTAATAACCTTGGTCCGCCATAGTATATAAATACTCCCAAAAATCATCCTTAGAACATTTAATGATCCCCTTCTCAGCTGGCTCCAAATATATCAGCCAAAGAAATGTCTGGTTCGATCTTCGTCTATACCATCTTAATATGCAATAACCCTGAACAACTATCCTCGGTATCTTAATTGAATATTTTTTACTTTAAATTGTTTTGACTGTTTTACTTAAAGGCTTGTGAGGCGGGGTTCGTTGAATGTACTAAAGGTTGCTTTTTTGTCTTATCAAATACCACTGTATAGACGAAGATATGAAATCTTGATGTGAACCAGGGAATGAATGTGTGTCTTGGAAAACTCTCTGGAGTGATTACTTTTAATTTTTGATTTAATTGCCTTTTTCAGATGAAGGTACCTGAGATGAGATTCATTAAATATTCTAGTGGTGGTTCTTCATGATTTTTTAATATTACTGCGTCAATGACGATATTGAGTAGAGTCATCGGAAGGTGTCTGGGGTGATTTTTTTGTTTTTAATTATTTTTTGCAGTTATTGCGATGGCTAGTTCTTGTGGGTTGCTAAAAATTTCGGTAAAATTCTGCTAGTTATTAGTTAAGTTGTATCAACTTATATTGAGAAAGTGAACAAGGTAGATTTGCCAAAAAAAAAAAACTACTAAACGAAAACTCATTTATATAATGAAGTTCATCCTTATTCAAGGAAAATCTTTTTTACAAAATTTTCTGTATAATTCCAGTTTTCTGTCTAAAATTAGATAAAAGTACGACCGAAAAAATTTTCAAAATCAAAAACAGAACTCTGTTGAAAAGTAGTGCATGAAGGCCCGGAATGTGTCTAATTGATTTTGAGCCCATTTAAACTTTGTCATTTGATTGTGAAAAATTCTTATTTACCTTAACTTTGTTCAATCAATCAGATGGTAATGTTTTGAAATTGGAGACAGGTTACGTCCCGTTTAAAATTCCAAAATATGACCATCTAATGGTTGCAATAGAAATAAGAATGTTACACTATCGCGACATTTAATTAAGCTTTTCTGTTCTTTAATTTTTCACATTTATAACGTTTTTTTCTAATTATTATATACAGTTCGTTTAGAAATATTTAACTTACTACCTATTGTGCTAAAAATGATTAATATGACGTCAATGGAAAACAGTATACATTAGGATCAGTGGAGTAATGATAATAAAATAAAGGTAAAAATTAAAGTCGAATCTTGCTCACGTGGTTGCAACGGGCTTTATTTATTCAACTTCTGTTACGTAATTATAAAAATCGTATAAAATTTTTATGAAAAAACACAACTTTGGCTTGAAACATAAAAAAATGAATTCTCTCGTCACCATTATTCCATTATTTTGCAAAAATGAGATTCAAAAATCAAAGTTTTGCAGTTATTGGAATTACGAGAAAATATAAGTAATTTGTTAAAAATTAATTTATTAAAATAAAAATTTGTCTTTGCGTCAGTTAAAAATTATTTGTTTGTTAGTAAAAATTTAAACCTTGCTATTTTAGTTGAAAATTTATCTTTTTAATATGAATATTCAGCGATTATATTGAATATTCGTCTTCTTGGTAGAAAATCGAAATACTTGATTGAAAGTTGATCTACTTTGTCAAAAATGAATTTTATTAGTTAAAAATTCATCTTTTTCATAGAAAATTTAACCAGTTCGTGGACATTTTTTTTGTTTTTTTTTTTGTTTTAAATAAACTTTTACATTCTCTTCCTGATGAGAAGGTATTGGCTTTATGTGAAATTTGACTTAGTCGGTTTTCATTAAATCTCCAAGGTGTCTTGTCTGTTGTCTGCAGTTTATCTGTAGTCTTTAGTCTGTAGGCACGATAACTTTCAAAAAAGTGATCAAAATGAATTGAGCTTCGACACATTTTTTTAAGCCCTGAAAGAAAAAACAAAGTTCGCTAGACAGCTATTTTTGATAAAAATTCAAAAAGTTAGGGCGTTTTAAAAATTTTCTCAATCAATTTTTTTTAATTTCTAATTCTATGTACGGTAATTGGTAGTGCTCAAAAATCTGAACAATTTATCCTTAGTGAATTTTCTCTTTTTATCTAAACCGAGCATGACTAAAAATTTAACTTTTCAGTTTAAAATTCATACGCTGTGGTCGAAATTAAAAATTAAACTGTTTCATAGGAAACTCGTCTTTTCAGGTTGAAGGTTAAACAGTTAGACAGAACATTCAAATATTTGGTTGACAATACGAAAATTTGGTCAAAAATGAATTTTTTGTGCAAGTTTCTACAGACTTGAAGAAAGCTTGACAAATTTGTTCAAAATTCATCATTTTTTCTTGAAAATTCAATTAATCTGTTAAAAATTCGTACTATTGGATTGAAAATTCCTCTTCTTCGCATTGAAAGTTCATATTTTTTGTTAGAAAAGTCTTGTAATTTAACAAATTTAAAGACCTGATACAAAAGTTTCTTAATTTTATAAATTAGAAATATTATTCGGACTGCTTTCAAGCTTTGTTTAATTATTTTTTAATTTATAATTATTTTACGCCGACACAAGTCACAGTAACTATGTAAATATCAAACAATTACGCCATTCCTGCCTGAGATTTTCATTTCTTAGTCATACAAGATATACATTTATTTTTTAATTGTCTTGTTATTGAGCGAATATCAAAGACATCGAATTAATATAAAGCGACAACTTCTCCGGGAACTGTATTTTATTTGATCAGCTGTTTTTGTTCATGATATTTTTTTACCATCTTCATCACGTAACATTATTACCAATTTAACAGAATCTAAAATAAATTTATCCAAAATCATATTATAAATTTGAAGTTTGGAAATCATAATAAAGGATTATAATATAGGTATAATTGGATTAGTATTTTAATTCTTTTTTATTCCGCACATTGTAGAAAAATAGCTGCAAATATGAAGGTTTTCAGTACAATTTTTGGAAATATATTCCGGAAATTATTCAACATTTTGAAAGTTTATCGAGTTCATTTTACAGATAAAATTATTCACTGTTTATGAAATTAGACCCTATATTTGGCGATGTACTTATCTCGATGTGATTAAATAAAAGAAAAAATTTTAATTGTAAATTTTGCTAACCTACTGTAATTTATAAACTTTCAAAGCACACAATTTTCAGGGTATCGTAGCCCCGGGCTACGAAGCGCTATTCAAGGATGTTCGTAGTATTCAAAAAGAGAAACAATTTATCGTAATGACTTTTTTTGATAAGAAATGAATTATCAGAATTATCAAACTTTTAGAAAAACGATAGAAGTTGCAAATAAAATGTTCAATAATATTTGGCTCAGAAAGGGCGTCTTGTATCCAGAAATGGAAGGATTCGTTATTGCGATACACGGCAGGGTGTCAGCATCAGAAATTATCGCAAACAGGTGCTATATCAAGACGTGGTTGACCGGTGCCGACTATGTGGATATACCAACGAATCCATTTAGCACATTATTCATGGCTGTCGCGTAATGGCTCGAAGAGAATATACGCACAGGCATAATCATATGGCGGGAATTATACATCAATAGCTCGCCCTAAGCCTAGGAGTCTTAACAGAATGGATGCCTTTCTATAGATACATTTTAATGACCGTTTTAGAAAATGAAAATTACATCTTATGTTGGGATGTTACTATTCAGACGGATCATTGCATCCGACCAATCGACCGGACATCGTAATGTGAGAAAGAAAAGGTGAAAGAGTCTACATTATCGACATTGCTTGTCCACTTAACCGAAATTTGCAGGCAACCTATATAACCAAGATCCACGAGTATAGCGAGCTAAGGCATGAAGTAAAGACAATATGGAGGAACGAGAAACATGCATCTATTCATCCAATTGTGATTTCGGCTACAGGCAATGTGCACGCAAGATGCATGGAACATCTTGAACATTCAGGAGTCAGTAGGGTACTGGAAGCAGCTCAGAAGACGGTTTTATTAAACAACCGTCGCATTGTAAGAAACTTTCTGGACCATCAGGAAGCAAGCGACTAGCTACCTATAGAGTGATACATGGTAGCTTTAAGAAAGCATCCAGAGACGACTGCTGTCACCTCCAATACTCAAGGCCGCTGTGTAAACATAACAGCGTAAAACACGACCTGCAAACTACACCATGCTCCTAATTTCGTACCTACAACATCATCGCAAATGATTTCATACAACGTATTGAATTGACTAATTACATCTTCATCTCATCAGTCACTTGACTTAGTGCGTGTCTATGATGGAAAACCGGGTTCTTTTCAACCCGAGAACAAGTGAACAAAAATAATAATAATCTCAGGGTAGCTGAGAATAAAATTTAATGTAAAATAAGAATAAAATCTTAAAGTAATCACGATAAATAAAATTTGCAGCTAATTTTGTAATATCTGAATAAGCAATACCAGGCCGAGGTACCGAAATGAATGTAATATACATTTGATATACAAGCATTAAAAATAATGTAGAAAAGTTCACATTTTGGATATGGATGTTTTATGAAGACATCACGTCGTCATGCTGAAAAATGTGAAGAGAGAAATGTGATTTCTTTTCATGTTTCATGCCAAAGTTGCATTTATTTATAAACATTTTGTGAAATGTATTCAAAAATACTAATTCGTAGGGTAATTGAAATAACAGAAGAAAAGATATGGAAAGTTCAAAGTGGATTTATGCCAAGAAGATCATGTATTGATCAAATATTCAGCTTGCGATAGATCACAGAAAAAAGCGTGAGAGTCGGAAAAAAAATTTTCTATGTATTCGTTGACCTAGAAAAAGCGTTTGACAGAGTGGATGAAAGTCAACTTTGAAAAGTGACTGAAAAAACACGGAGTCAATGGAATATTTTTTGTTGTCCACGTTATAAAAAAAATTATGTTTTGTCCCATGCAATTAGTATTATTGTTTGGTCCTCGTCGTACAGACATCTTGCCAGCTAACGTCACAACATAAAATACCTGATTGGTTCTGAAATTAATTTTTTTGTTTTTTTTTCATTTACAACTACAGAAATTATTTAATTTGTTTATTTAAAGTATTTTATGAGTGAAAAAGTTATTTATTTGAACAACTTACTTTTCTTTAATTTTCTGCAAACTTCCTATCGGAAGGATTCAATTTCTTATCACCCATCCCTGATAAACCAAGCATAAGGCCACGTCGATGGAAAGCAACAAAAAAAGTGCCGGTTTACAATTTGAAAACATTGCATTCTGACTTCTCTGAACAAAGTTAAGGAAAATAATAATTTTTTACAATCGAACGAAAAGCAGTCAATGGGCTTCAAATTAATTATGCACATTTCCAGTCTTTCAGCGCTACTTTTCAATGGAGTTCCGTCGTTGACTTTAAACATTTTTTTGTGTGTACAGTTTTTTAATTTTTCATGGAAAATTAAAATTGTTCAGAAAAATTTGTAAACAAGATTTGCCTAGGATAAGGGTCAACTTGAGTGTCCAAAGAGGTTGATTTTTATAATATAGCTTTTTCTCTGACTCAAAAGCACTTTATTGCATCGTTAAATTGAAATTGTTGAACTTTTGCTAATTACTAGGTAATGAAATTTTAGAGATTTGATTAGCGAAAAGTGGGACACTAAATTAAAATTGACAGCTGATTAAATTCTGCAAGCACATGTGATTTAAGCTTTGATTTAATAATAACTTCTGGGGTTTCGTGGCGCAAAAAATGTTAATTATGGCGCATATAAGGCAGTGTTCAGGACGCTCTTCACCAAGTCATGGTACCCTGACTGGCCTGAATAACGACAGGCTTTTTGTTCAGGTACTTGCGAGCTTTTGGCCAGACCAACTTTTCCCTCAGGGGTCCTTTGTTGGGAAATGCGAAAAAATTTAATACTGAAACTTGTTTAATTTTGAAATCCGCGATTTAAAAGTAACGTTGACAAAAGACCCCTGGTGAAACAAGCTCACCCACGCTATATCCCATTGCGAAGCATGCACAAAAGATGCTGCATAATGAACCCACAAAAATTTGAAATCCTTCGTAAATTAATGAATGGAATATTTCATCATCTCCTGCAGCTTTAAATGATTTAAACTGTTCAACTACCCATCTGATTTGTAAATGAGTGTTAACACGACTAGTTATTTTCCAAAATTTTATGCTGGCTTTGGAAGTAAGTCCTCCTGAGGAGTAAGACTCCTGACAAAACTCCATCCAGTAGCCGCTTACGGCATTCCATATTTCATTATTATATCTAGCTAAGGTTGCCTCATACAAGTTCCAATTCCCATTCTTGTTAGCCCTGTTGAAAAGTCGTCGAGGGTCCTTTTTCAGGTCCTCCAGTCTAGGATTCAACCAGGATGCATCCAAGTATTTTAGGGGTAATTTAATGAAGACTCACCCCTGTGGTTGGTTTCCTCACTAAAAGCACTGGAATCATGTGCGCTAGTATCACATGTGATCAGCAATGGCTACCCTTCAATGCAGCAGTAGTTCACCATGAACCTTCCAGGTGGGCGTGTGACAGTTTGATACCATGAGCCCTCTGCTCTCTTGCATCACGCTTCTGCCACCATCTTCAAACCAGCTGACTCTAAGGTTGCAGAAAAAACAAACGTGGATGATTCGAACTTGAGGAAATCTCTTCTGTGCTACAATAGCTCTAAACCAGGGCATGGAACTAGGTACTGCTGGTTAGCAAAGAAACAAGAGTGTTTTAATTGCATGGACCCTGAGCACGTGGCAAAGGATTGCCCAGCTAGGAAAGCTAATGTAAATTTCGCCAACAAGGTCTTTTTGCCAGATGTCAGGTTCTTTCGGATCATAGCGATAGTACTGGATAATGGATATAAACTGTGTGCTTGATTCGGGCAGCCCGATAAGCTTAACAAAAATTGATCGAATGAGTGACGAAGTTATCGATAGATCCACGGAGTTAGACTCAAGAGTCGTGGGTATAAACCAGTCGAATATCTCGGTATTAGGTAAAATATGTATACGTTAGCATGATATTCGATGGCGAAACTTGCAGTGACGTAAAGCTTTTGGTTGTGTCAAATTACACAACAAAGTCATTTCTGGTATTAGGAAACGATGTTTTCAATACATTTGGATTAGGACTTGCAAAGGTAGAAAAGAAAAAGTGTCTGATAAAATTGAAAATACGGTTAAATAGCTTAATAATATTGACGTTCATTTTATAGATGACAAACAAATACAGCCTTTCAATATCGATCCGAATCTTCAGCACAAAATTAAGTCAAAGTTTCTAGAACAATTTAAAGCAGAATACATAGAAAGCGTGAAACCAGAGGTACCTAAAATAAAAGCAGAAGTGAAAATTAGCCGCACAGATGGCAAGCCTTCTTTCTTTATGACAAGGCAAGTGTCATAGGATAAAAAGAAAAAGCTAGAAAAGATGATCAGAGATTGAATTAAAAGTAAAGTGATCTGACCTAAAAAATTGGAGTATGCCTCACCGATTGTACTAACGAAAAAAAAAGCGGTGTTTTGTGACAAAGTATAGACTGTAGAGCACTAAATAAAATTACTATGCGCAACAATCAGCCTCTCCCTTCAATCGACGATCAGTTAGACGCTCTGGAGGGAAAGAAGTATTCTACCTTGCTAGATTTAAAAGACGGTTTCCATCACCTCTATGCTGCACCTGATACAATCAAACTAACCTCTTTCGTGACACCGTTCGGACAGTAAAAATATTTAAAAATGCCTCTCGGTCTTAAAACGGCACTGGCAACATTCCAGCTCTTTGTGGATTCAATCGAATCAGGAGAAATATCTGTATACATAGACGATGTCATTGTGGCAACTGAGACTCAAGAAAAAGAAATTTAAGTCTTGACGGAAGTTTTTAGAGTTATTACAGAAAAAAAACTGGAACTAAAATTAGAGAAATGTTTCTTTGTAGTACGGCGGTTAACAGACGATATTGCGACCAACTTTGCACTTCATTCTAGAGCATTTAGACTTGACAGATTTGTGGTATATACCCCCGGCTTACTTTCAAGGAGTGAAAGCAAGGTTGCAACCCCGGAAAAGCAGCGGTATATCGCGTTGCATACCTATCAGGGGTAGATCTCAAAAACTTAACAAATCTTTTATTTCGGTGACTTCTATATTCCGGGATCGGCCCCCCACTTTAAATTTAGTAGTTCAATGCATATGTCGATCATTGCGATGAGTTATGGAACCGGGTTGCCTACCTTTCAGGGTCACAAACAGAAAATACCAGAATCACAGTGTTTCTATGAACATTTCTTGCACAACTGATACGTCTGCGTCATTTTTTGACTTAACAACCTCCTATCAAACTAAAACCCAATTATTGATGGAGAAACATGCGTGCATATTCATATTTTCGTCTGCTGGGTGCCGTATGTTCTTCCGTGTCCGAAGGTCAACCCAAGCGCATGCATACTGGCGAGGAGAGTCAACGTTGTCCCACTGCTGGAGTAATGTTCGTGAGACCTGATGGTGTTAGCCACAGATCTTGAAGAAATAGGAAAGCTAGTCATGGGGTATGACAGCGACACGAACTCGACAGTGGAGGTATGTACACTGATGGCTTACTGCAAGGTAAGGGGTCTTTCTCGTCTGCTGGGGTGCGATGCTAATTCGCACTATACTTTGTGGGGCAGCACGGACATCAACTCAAGAGGTAATGATTTATTGGAATACCTTTTCACTACTGATTCAGATAATATTAACATGGGGAGTGCCCCGACGTTTCGTAACTCGGTCAGGAAGGAAGTCATGGACATCACTCTCTGTACCGCTTGTTGCAGAGACAATTTCAAGGAGTGAGAAGTGTGAGACGAACCTACTCTCTCAGATCAAGCACAGCCAGAGTTTAAGTTGGAATCCTTTGTACATGCGGGCCCTCACCTCAGTGGTACAGAAATCAAAGAAGAACGGGCTAGGACTAGTTTGTCAAGGAACTAAGGAGTTCACTCTGGGAGGTGCCCAGGCCAACTACAGATGTGGACACCCTGGAAATGGCAGCCAAGATTTTCACGAAGGCAATCAAATATACTTATTAAATTAATTGTGATCCGGCAAGATTCCGAAAGGCTGGGGAGAAACACTGGTGGAACAGGAAACTCGAAGATTAGACGTGTTAGTACTGGCAAAACGGATGAACTATGGACCTTGTTTACGACGATGAGGGATGGCTACAGAGGTGCAATACGTAAGGCAAAGCAAGAAAGCCGCACCAACTTTTGCAGATACATCGAGAATGGGGCAGAGGCAGCTAGACTGAACAATCTGCTTCCTCGAAACGCGGATGCTATTCTTGGCACCATGATTGCACGTAGTGTGTCCATTGCATTCGTGGAATAAACCTGCCACATATTGGCCAACAGGAACCTACCAACGAAGAATGGTGATACCAATTTATGTGGAACCGTTGAACTGCTTCATATGCTCACGAGTCAGGGCTACCTCGTTATAGGCTACGCGGATGATATACTGGTTATCGTGCGTGGCAAGCATGTGGATGCGTTCTTCGGAGTAATTCAGCTAGCACTGGGGATAGTGGATTCTTGCTGCAAGAAGACTGGATTGTCGGTCAATCAGAAGAAGACAGATGCGGTTATATTCTTCGGACGGTATAAATGAGGAACCACGAGTACACTGAAATTGGTAGGACAACAACTGGAAATCAAAGAACGACATGAATATCTAGGACTCATCCTAGATACAAAGCTGTTTTGGAATGAGCACCTGGAAAACAAGTGCACAAAGCTAGTAGCAACCCTATGGCTCTCTAGGAGAGCCTTAGGGAAAAGCTGTGGCTTAAAGCGAGAGACAATTATGTGGATCTACACAGGGATCTGCGCCCCCGGCTAACCTATGCGGCGGTGATCTGGTGAAGCAGGTCGAACGGTCCACTGTAAAGTGAAGACTGGAAAGAATCAGGGGACTAACTTTAAAAGGCGTCACTAGTGCCTTGAAATCGACACCCACAATGGCATTGGGGCAACAAAAGTGTCGGAGTCCCTTCATATCATCATCAAGGTCGTGGCTGCAAACGCGGCCTGGACATTAAATATGGTAGAAGGCAGAAGGATCTCGACGGCGGTGCGGATCCGAACCAACATCGCGAGTAGGCTGACCCTGAGCATGCTCAAAGCCAAAGCACCCACTCGCTATCTCTTCGACAAAAAGTATCGTGTTAGCCTATCCACGAAGGAGGATTGGGTTAGCGGCGAAGCACACCTGCCCACTATGAGGACGAGTGGTTTACAGATGGCTCCAGACACAGGGAAAAGGCTGGAGCCTTTATTATTTTCTCTTCATTCATATAAATAAATTAATCTTCAACTAAAATTAAACTATCTTTGACTTCCCCTCTGAGAGTTAGTGAATAGTCCTTTTCTAAATAGTTGTTAACCAAAGAGCAACAACTTCAGAGGTAAATTGTGACAGTCGTCATAAGAGAGACGTGAAGTAGAGTGAAGTTTCATCAAAAAATGCCGCAGGTATACCAGTTGTGCAAGAAATTTTGATAGAAACACTGTGAGTCCGGTATTTTCTGTGTATGCCTCTGAAAGGTGGGCAACCCGCTTCCACAAAGCATCGTCCTTGTCGACAAATGCCTTAAACTACTGAATGTCTAGTGGGGGACCGTTCCCGGCCCATAGAAGTCAGCGAAACGGACGACTTTTTAAGTTTTTTAGATCGACCCCCGATAGGTAGGCAAGCCGCTATACCTCTGCTCTCCCGGGGTTGCAATCTTGTTTCCACTTCTCGAAAGTAAGCTGGGTGTCTATACTACAAATGTGCCAAATCTGAATGCTATAAAATAAAATGCAAAGTAGGTTGGACTAACCGCCGTACTACAGAGTTGGGAAAAAGAAGGAAAATCTCTTCGCCTCGCGTGGGATATTCATTGGTATGAAATCAGTATTTCGATTTCTCTATGTTACTATTGAATTTCATATATTTAACCCATTCAAATTTGTATAACAAGTATACTTGATTAGGTTTCTTATTAATGAGCAATTTTTCCTAGTATATAGTTGTTTGCTGCATGTTGGCCATTCTGAATACTGTGCATTTTAAACTTCAAGCTCAACTTGCTGCTTCATTTTGTATTTATTACTCCGCTAATTTAGCTTTGCACCATCTCTGCAAATTGAACTTTTCATGCATTGTTTATGCATATTAAGGCTTATAATGCTTATTGCTTTTCTACTTTTTCCATATTCACGTGCCGCATTTCCTGTTTTTGCATATGATCATGTGAACTGCATTTTGTTAGTTTTTAGTCTCTTTCGCTTTGTGGAAAGGCTCGTTCAATTTTTTAACGTATTTCGGACGCTTCTACATTTAACTGTACTTGAACTTTACCTGTAACTCGTCAAATGGAAACCCTAGATATTTGTCAAATTAACGCTCAGTCTTTACTTGTCCATTACCATGAACTCAAACATCACCATATGTCATGTTCATATCATATTATATCCGTGACAGATACCTGGCTCACGGCTAACATTCCCTGGTGGCAGTTAACCATTACACACTTTTCCGTAGAGATAGAGATTGGAGAAGAGGAAGTGGGCCGATCTCTATATTCATAACATCTTGAGATGTGTACAGGTGGGAGCGAGACATCTTGCCAATTATCCTACTGCAGAGTACCTTATTATCAAGGTATCCTCATTCAGAACAGTGTGTTGGTAGGTGTTATTTACAAATAAAAATGAGAATGAAATTTTAAACAGTATTCCTAATTAAAATTACATTGTACTAACCGGTGACCCAAGTACAAATCTTAATGCTAACAAAAATTTAACTCACTATTTAAAATCAGCAGTGTTCTCCGCCGGATTATCCATAGTTCTACATAATACTATTATTGATTATTGACTACTACTACTGAAATTGATTCTTCACGATCTAGACAAGGTGAATTCTTACACTCAATCTCATTCCACTCAAACCATGACCTTATCAGTATCCAATACCAGTTTTCCTTTCATCCTTTCTCTACTGTAACACCTCTATCCTACGCAATCTCGCAAATATAAATGACAATGAATTTCTTGAGCATATCTCTACCTATGACTTGGAAAGCATTTTCACTGAAAAGAATAACAATAGCAAAGTGATTTCTCAGCCTAATTTTTATCTCCAGCCTCTTAAGAACTTGCACCTCTCCATATCGCCTGCAGAAATTTAACTAGCCTTCACCACGAAGCCCACATTCCTGACAAATCTCATTCCTTCTCCGTCCTTAGTTCCCTCTACTTTCGATGATACCAAATTTTTATTTTCAAACATATCACAAGAAACCCTAGTTCAAAAACTACCAGAGGTAAAATAAAATTCTCAAGGTTCTGATGGTATTTCAATTAAAATTATTCGTCTGGCTTTACCAGTCATTCAACCTATTCTCTTGCACATCTATAACGCGTCTCCATAGGCGGAAATATTTTCTGACGCCTGGTGTGAGGCGATTATTCGTCCTGTTCCTAAAATATGTAACCCTTCCTCCCCCAAAGACTTCCGTCCTGTATCCATCCTTTTTGCCTTGTCCAAACATTTAGATCGCTTTTTCCATCATCAACTTACGGCACACCTTGAACCTAATAATGTAATGGACTCAATGCAATCCAAGTTTCAAGCCAGGCATAGTACACTCATGGCTTCACTCGAATAATTATGGTGGGTAAATGGTAAGAATCATATCTTAGTAATCGTCCTGAAAGAGTAAAAACTAGCAATGGTGGGCAGTCTGATTGAGAGAAAGATAAGAGTGGTGCCCCTCAGGTATCCACTCTTGCACCCACTCTATTTGATATTTATACCTCTGAACTCGGTAAAAAATTTTGAAACTGCAACTGTCACGAGTATCCTGAAGATCCCCAAAAGTGAACATATTACCCAATATAGAGAAAGAGCAAGAGTACTTAACGTCGCCAAAAGAAACCAATTTTTCATGGGCAACTTGCTGTATAGCCTATTCAGTAATGAAGCTCCGCACTACCTTTTCAACCTCATCTATTTTCTTGACAAAGATCAACCGACATATTCCAAACTCTGTGAAAGAAAAATGGTACTGACATTGGTAACACTTAAGTGCTTTACCCACTAACTCTTTTCAGCAAGGTGTTCTTGTAAACCTTAAATGGAGGAGTTTACTTTCAAAAGGGCATATATCCACTTTTGGTTTTTGTTGGGAAATCGGGGAAAACGTTTTACAGCATTTATAGAAAAAATCGTTATTTCTGGGTTACTACATTATTTTGGTCATAGACCACGTACCAAATTACCAGAAGTAAACTCAGTTATTTATATGGTAATCAGGGTTGGTAACGACCTATCATCAAAGGAAATTTGTTCATTGAAATAAAAACAGAGGTCTACTATATCGATCTTACTTTAACCCTTCAAATACAGAAAGATTGGACGTCATTTCAGACTAGGTAAGAGAATGCTTTAAATATTTATTTAAGATTGTAAACTGACTAATGCTCGGTAATTGTACTGAATATTAATCTATTTTATTTGGTACAAAAGTATATTCCATAAAAACTGTCTGAAATCCTAAGAAATTCTTTGAAAATAATAAACTCTTTGAAATCCTTTAAAAAATAAATATCTTAATGCTTGTGAAATCCGGGGTAATTCCACAAAAATCGAGTTAAATCCTATAAAGTATCTTGAAGCCTGTAATATCTTCAAAAATTCATTTAAAAATGATGAAATCTTTTAAATCATCTAAAATTGCGTAAATCTGATGACGCCTCTTTCAGTCCGTTGAAATAATTTTAAAACCCGGAAAGGCTTCGTATCCAACGAAATGTATTAAAAACGATAACAATTATAATTTCATAAATTATTACACAAACGAATTATATGTATATGCCTCCATCGAAATATTATCAGATATTCCTATCATGTAATATTTTATTCTAGGTGTAGTTAGCATCGCTACGATGTAAGCGCAGAGAACGGGTTTATTCCCGATTTTAAGGCGACACAGGCTTTTGTCGTAATAAAAAATGTAAATACAACGTATCTCCGTCATAAGTAAAATCTGTAAAATTGTTCAGTGGTTATCTTCTTTTTCACATGTTATTGTTGTGATAACAGATCATTGTTATCAAACTGTTGAGAAATTTTAATATTTATCAGGCTGTAATTATAATATTGTAATACGAAACTCGTTAAAGGCAATGATAAAAGACCAAAAAGAAAACTTTAATATAATTTCTTCCAGAAAAATGAATAACTTAAGTATCAGTCTGTTAATTTATTATAGTACAGCTTTCTATACACAGATAAACCCTTCAAGAGTAGTGGAAGTTCAGAGTATGAATGGGCTACTAAGCTCCTTTATAGTCTGAACAATATTTTCAATATTTTTCTGGATTTAATGCTTTCATGATAATTCATTATGATAAACTCAAAGGGGGTTTTTCGAGGGTCAATCGTGTGTAAAAACTACGAATATTGCCGACGTTTTGTTAACACTGCAGTTTCCTTCTTTACGGCTAACCTGAAACTAAAGTCACAAAACAAAAACACTTCTAAAAGACGCTAAACTTGACAGCCAAACAATATCTATATTAATACCGACTAGTACCACCTCTCGAAGACTTTACGGACACCCAAAAATCCACAAAAACAACATTCCACTCAGACCGATCGTCAGCGTAATAAACTCACCAACTTACAACCTCGCGCGCTTTCTCGCCAAAGAACTGAATCTTTCCACAGGCAACTCTATCATGCACGTCCAAAACTCTTTTGACTTCATCAGAAAGATACAACAGATCCACATTCAACCCCAAGACATCTTAGTGAGTT
>JAABKJ010006940.1:0-21429 GCA_011634705.1 Andricus grossulariae
GTTGAAAGTTATTTTTTTTTAATTAATTTTTTTAACTGAAAAAAATGTAGCTGTTCATTTTCTGTTGAAACATTCATCATATATAGTTAAAAATTCAAATTTTTCGTTGAAAATGTATGTTCTTTAGTTCAAAATTCATGTATTTTGTTGAATTTTTTTTTTCGGTAGAAAATTAATTTTCTCGTTTGACAATTTATCTCCTTGTTTGAAAATTTAACTATTTTGATGAAAAATTATTGTTTTTGCATGCAAATTTATTTTTTTAAATGCAAATTTAACTATTAGAATTGAAGATTTATAATTTAAGTTGAAAATCCATCTCTTTAGTTGAAAATTTTTATGTTTTGTTGAAAATTCGTTCTTTTTTAATTGGAAATCAAATTTTTGATTTAAAAAATTAACTGTTTATTTTTTGTTTGGAAATTCATATTTTTTTTTAGTGAAAATTCAGCTAATTAGTTGAAAATTTATTTTTTTAGTTGAAAATTCATGTATTTTGTTAAAAATTCGAGTTTTCGTTAGAAAGTTAATCTTCTCAGTTAAAAATCCATTTTTTCTCCTGAAAATTCAAATCTTTGGTTGAATATTGAATTATTTTGTTGAACATTCAAATTTTTACTACATTTAACTATTTTTCATTTTAATTAAAATCTTTTTTAGTTAAAATATCATCACTTACACTTTTCCCTGATAATTCATCATTTTTGTTTGAAAATTCTACTACCTCGTTTAAAGTTGAACAACTTCGTTAAAAATTAATTTTTGTCATGAAGATTCATCGTTTTCGTTAAAAAGTGACCTTTTTGTCAAAAAATCCTATTTTTGTCATTTCAATTAACAACTCATTTCCTCAGTGGAAAATTTATCTATTTTTTTGATAATGAACATTTTTTTTAAATTAAAATTTTCAGTTTGAAAATTAAAAAAAAAGAATATGCCAACTATCCTATTGATATCCAAACTTCTTGAAAATATGTAATAAGCCATTGACAATTGACTAAATAATCTTTGCTCGTTGAAAACTCGTTTTATTTTGTGGTTGAAAATTAATGTTCCAAACTGAAAAATTAACTATTTAATTTTTTCTTGTAAATTTATGTTTTTTGTCAGTTGAAAATCAAATAAAACAAAAGAAAATAATAAATAATATTTATCGTAGCAGTATATTATAATTGTGATTATTCATCTTGGATGTCTTGTGCGTCATATCGCGTTTACCATATCGTTCCGAGGAATCATACAGGTTGTTGGGGTCAAAATTCAAATTCATCTATCAGAGATTATTTCTTGACAGCTCCTAGTCTAAAAACGCTGATAAAGATCGGCACGTTGTTTCTAAACTCTGATACCCTAAATCGTATGAGTCCAAAACTAAGAATTTTCCCATGTTAACTTATGGGGATTTGAAGCTAGTTCTTTGTTTGCAGAACTAGCTACAAAAAAAAAAGAAAAAAAAGGGGCGTGTCAAAATTCTAATTCATCTATTGAAGATTATTTCTTGATCACTTTTTGTCTAAAGACGCTGATAAATAAGATTGATTATCGATCCATCCCATTTCGCTAAGTATTTTCCCCGATCCCATTTCCCTAAGTGATTTTTTGATCTCTTATACAACTTCAAAAATTATAGATTCATTATCAACAATTAGTCATTTCAAAACAGAATTACTATGCCCGTTCCAACTCTTCAGTGGCCAAAGTTCATTTCAAAGTATCAATTTTAGAGTCATTTGTGCCCCATTTCCCTCATTTGTGCGCCTTTAACCCCTTGTCGCCGTTTCCAGCTCTCTTCTCATCTTAATTGCATAACATTTCTAAATCATCAGTATTCCATATACCACGTATATTAATAGAATCTTCCCATTTCCCCAGTGTCTCTTCAGAAACTTTAGTTCCTTCCCCTTTCAGATGAACTCGCCTAATTTCCCTTTTCCAGATATTCAGAAACCCAAACGCTGCTCCAAACAGTCTATCTCGATATCATTTCCCCAAGTGTGTTTATCGATCCATCCCATTTCCTCAAGTGTCTCTATCGATCCATCCCATTTCCCGAAGTGTCTATCGATCCAACCCATTTCCCCAAGTGTCTTCATCGATCCATCTCATTTCCCGAAGTATTTTTCTCGATCCCATTTCCCCAAGTGTTTTTTTCGATCTCTCATACAACTTCAAAAATTATAGTTTCATTATCATCAATTGGTCATTTTAAAACGGAATTACTACGTCCGTTCCATCTCTATTATTAATTTTAAAGTCATTTTTGCCCCATTTCCCCAATTTGTGTCCCTTTGCCCCTTATCACCGTTTCCAGCATTCTTCTCATCTCAATTTCACAACATTTCTAAATCAAAAAATATTCCATACCCCAAGTGAAATAATAGAATCCTGATATTTTCCCAGTGTCTTTTTAAAACCTTCAACTCCTTTCCCATTCTCCTTTCACATGCGCTCTACTAATTTCCCTTTTCCAGCTTCTCGCAAGTCCAAACAATGCTCCAAAGTGTCTTTTTCGATTTCATTTTTCCAAATGTCTTTATTAATACATCCCATTTCCCCAAGTATCTTTATCGATCCATCTTATTTCCCCAAGTGTCTTTATCGATCCATCTCATTTACCCAAGTGTCTTTATCGATCATTCCCATTTCCCCAAGTATTTTTCTCGATTCCATTTCCCCAAGTGTTATTTTTCGATCTCTTATTCAAATTCAAAAATTAGAGTTTCATTATCAACAATTAGTCATTTCAAAACAGAATTACTATGCCCGTTTCAACTCTTCCATGGCCAAAGTTCATCTAAGTATCAATTTCAGAGTCATTCATGCCCCATTTCCCCCATTTTTGCCCCTTTTACCCTTATCGCCGTTTCCAGCTTTCTTCTCATCTTAATTTTACAACATTCCTAAATCATCAATATTCCATATCCCAAGTGTAATAATAGAATCTTCCCATTTTCCCAGTCTTTCTTCAGAACCTTTAGCTCCTTTCCCTTTCACATGCACTCTACTAATTTTCCTTTTCCAGCTCTTCACAAGACCAAACAATGCTCCAAAGTGTCTTTTTCGATTTTATTTCCCCAAGCGTCTTTATCTATCCATCCCATTTCCCCAAGTATTTTTCTCGATCCCATTCCCCGAAGTGTTTTTATCGATCTCTTACTGAACTCAAAGATTATGGTTTAATTATCAGCAATAAGTCATTCTAAAACGCAAATACTATGCCCGTTCCATCTCTTCAATGGCCAAAGTTCACTTCAAAGTATCAATTTTACAGTCATTTGTGCCCCGTTTCCCCCATTTGTGCCCCTTTCACTTTTATCGCCGTTTCCAGCTTACTTCTTATCTCAATTTTACATTCCTAAATCATCAATATTCCATATCCCAAGTGTGTAAATAGAATCATCCCATTTTCCCAATGTCTTTTTAGATCCTTTAGCTCCTTTCCCTTTCCCCTCTCACATGCGTTCTAATAATTTCCCCTTTCCAGCTCTTCACAAGCCCAAACAATGCTCCAAAGTGTCTTTCTCGATTTCATTTCCCCAAGTGTCTTTCTCGATTCATCCCATTTCCTCAAGTGTCTTTATCGATCCATCTAATTTCCCCTTTCAGACGCACTCGCCTAATTTCCCTTTTCCAGATCTTCAGAAACCCAAACGCTGCTCCAAAGTGTCTTTTTCGATTTCATTTCCTCAAGTGTCTTTATCGATCCATCCCATTTCCCCAAAGATTTAGCTCGATCCCATTTCCCCAAATATTTTTCTCGATCCCATTTTTCCAAATGTGTTTATCAATCCATCCCATTTCCCCAAGTATTTTTCTCGATCCATCCCATTTCACCAAGTATTTTTCTCGATCCCATTCCCCGAAGTGTTTTTTTCGATCTCTTATTGAACTCAAAAATTATGGTTTTTATCAGCAATAAGTCATTTTAAACCAGAATGACCATGCCCGTTCCAACTGTTCAATGGCCAAAGTTCACTTCAAAGTATCAATTTTATAGTCATTTGTGCCCCGTTTCCCCTATTTGTGCCCCTTTTACCCTTATCGCCGTTCCCAGCTTGCTTTTCATCTCAATTTTACAACATTCCTAAATCATCAATATTCCATATCCCAAGTGTGTTAATAGAATCATCCCATTTTCCTAGTGTCTTTTCAAAACCTTCAGCTCCTTTCCCTTTCCCCTTTCACATGCGTTCTACTAATTTCCCTTTCCAGCTCTTCACAAGCCCAAACAATGCTCCAAAGTGTCTTTTTCGATTTAATTTCTCCAAGTGTCTATTGATCCATCCTATTTCCCCAAGTATTTTTCTCGATCCCATTTCATCAAGCATTTTTCTCGATCCCATTTCCCGAAGTGTCTTTATCGATCCATCCCATTTCGCCAAATATTTTTCTCGATCAAATTTCCCCAAGTGTACTTTTCGATCTGTTATACAACTTCAAAAATTATATTTTCATTATCAACGATAAGTCATTTTAAAACAGAAGCTCCTTCCCTTTTCAGACGCACTCGTCTAATTTCCCTTTCTCAGATCTTAAGAAGCCCAAACGCTGCTCCAAAGTGTCTTTCTCGATTTGATTTTCCCAAGTGTCTTCATCGATCCATCCCATTTCCCCAAAGTATTTTTCTCGATCCCATTTCCCGAAGTGTTGTTTTCGATATCTTATTCAACTCAAAAATTATAGTTTCATTATCATCAATAAGTCATTTTAAAACAGAATAACTATGCCCGTTTCAGTTCTTCAATGGCCATAGTTAATTTCAAAGCATCAATTTTAAAGTCATTTGTGCCCCTTTACCCCTTATACCGTTTCCAGCTCTCTTCTCATATTAATTTAAAAACATTTCTAAATCATCAATATTCCATGTCCCAAGTGTATTATTGGAATCATCTCATATGCCCAGTGTCTTCTTGGAACCTTTAGCTCCTTCCCCTTTCAGATGCACTCACCTAATTTCCCTTTTCCAGATCTTCAGAAGCCCAAACGCTGCTCCAAAGTGTCTTTCTCGATTTCATTTCCCCAAGTGTCTTTCTCGATTCATCCCATTTCCTCAAGTGCCTTATCGATCCATCCCATTTCCCCAAGTGTCTTTATCGATCCATCTAATTTCCCCAAGTATTTTTCTCGATCCCATTTCCCCAAGTGTTCTTTTCAATCTCTTATACAACTTCAAAAATTATAGTTTCATTATCAACGATAAGTCATTTTAAAACAGAATTACATGCCCGTTCCAGCTCTTTAGTGGCCAAAGTTCGTCTCAAAGTATCAATTTTAGAGTCATTTGTCCTCCATTTCCCCCACTTTTGCCCCTTTAACCCATTGTCGCCGTTTCCGGCTTTCTTCTCATCTGAATTTTACAACATTTCTAAATCATCAGTATTCCATATCCCAAGTGTATTATTAGAATCTTCCTATTTCCCCAGTGTCTCTTTAGAACCTTTAGCTCCTTCCCCTTTCAGACGCACTCGCCTAATTTCCCTTTTCCAGATCTTCAGAAACCCAAACGCTGCTCCAAAGTGTCTTTTTCGATTTCATTTCCTCAAGTGTCTTTATCGATCCATCCCATTTCCCCAAAGATTTAGCTCGATCCCATTTCCCCAAATATTTTTCTCGATCCCATTTTTCCAAATGTGTTTATCAATCCATCCCATTTCCCCAAGTATTTTTCTCGATCCATCCCATTTCACCAAGTATTTTTCTCGATCCCATTCCCCGAAGTGTTTTTTTCGATCTCTTATTGAACTCAAAAATTATGGTTTTTATCAGCAATAAGTCATTTTAAACCAGAATGACCATGCCCGTTCCAACTGTTCAATGGCCAAAGTTCACTTCAAAGTATCAATTTTATAGTCATTTGTGCCCCGTTTCCCCTATTTGTGCCCCTTTTACCCTTATCGCCGTTCCCAGCTTGCTTTTCATCTCAATTTTACAACATTCCTAAATCATCAATATTCCATATCCCAAGTGTGTTAATAGAATCATCCCATTTTCCCAGTGTCTTTTCAAAACCTTTAGCTCTTTTCCCTTTCCCCTTTCACGTGCACTCTACTAATTTCCCTTTTCCAGCTCTTCAGAAGCCCAAACGCTGCTCCGAAGCGTCTTTTTCGATATCATTTCCCCAAATGTCTTTATTGATCCATCCCATTTTCCCAAGTATCTTTATCGATCAATCTCATTTCCCCAAGAGTCCTTATCGATTCACCCCATTTCCCCAAGTGTCTTAATCGATCATTCCCATTTCCTCAAGTATTTTTCTCGATCCCATTTCCCTAAGTGTCTTTATCGATCGATCCCATTTCCCCAAGTATTTTTCTTGATCTCATTTCCCCAAGTGTCTTTATCGATCCATCCTATTTCCCCAAGTGACTTTATCGATCCATCTCATTTCCCCAAGCTTTTTTTTCGATCCTATTTCCCCAAGTGTTATTTTTCGATCTCTTATTCAACTTCAAAAATTAGAATTTCATTATCAACAATTAGTAACTTTGAAACAGAATTACTATGCCCGTTCCAACTCTTCCATGGCCAAAGTTCACTTCAAAGTATCAATTTCAGAGTCATTCATGCCCCATTTCCCCCATTTGTGCCCCTTACCTCTTATCATCGTTTCCAGCATTTTTCTCTCATCCATCCCATTTCCCTAAAGATTTTTCTCGATCCGATTTCCCCAAATATTTTTCTCGATCCCATTTCTCCAAATGTCTTTATCGATTCATCCCCTTTCCCCAAGTATTTTTCTTGATCTATTATTCAACTTCAAAAATTATAGTTTCACTATCAACAGTTAGTCATTTTAAAATAGAATTATTATGCCCGTTACAACTCTTCTATGGCCAAAGTTCATTTGAAAGTATCAATTTTAGAGTCATTTGTGCTCGATTTCTCCCATTTGTGCCCCTTTACCCCCCTATCGCCGTTTCCAGCTTTCTTCTCATCTCAATTTTACAACATTCCTAAATCGTCAATATTCCATATTCCAAGTGTATTGATAGAACCTTCCCATTTCCCCAATGTCTTTTTAGATCCTTTAGCTCTTTTTCCTTTCCCCTTTCACCTTCACTCTACTAATTTCCATTTTTCAGCTCTTCACAAGCCCAAACAATGATCCAACGTGTCTTTTTCGGTTTCATTTCCCCAAGTGTCTTTATCGATCCATCCCATTTTCCGAAGTATTTTTCTCGATCCTATTTCCCCAAGTATTTTTCTCGATCCCATTTCCCCAAGTGTTTTTTTCGATCTCTCATACAACTTAAAAAATTATGGTTTCATTATCATCAATTGGTCATTTTAAAACAGAATTACTATGCCCGTTCTAGCTCTTTAGTGGCCAAAGTTAATTTCAAAGTATCAATTTTAGAGTCATTTGCGCCCCGTTTCCCTCATTTGTGCGCCTTTAACCCCTTGTCGCCGTTTCCAGCTCTCTTCTCATCTGAATTTTACAATATTCCTAAATCATCAATAGTCCATATCCCATGTGTATTAATAGAATCTTCCCAGTTCCTAAGTATCTTTTTAGAACCTTTAGCTCCTTTCCCTTTCCCCTCTCACATGCGTTCTACTAATTTCCCCTTTCCGGCTATTCACAAGCCCAAACAATGCTCCAAAGTGTCTTTTTCGGTTTCATTTCCCCAAGTGACTTCATCGATCCATCCCATTTTCCGAAGTATTTTTCTCGATTCCATTTTCCCAAGTATTTTTTCCGATCTCTCATACAACTTCAAAAATTATAGTTTCATTATCAACAATCAGTTATTTCAAAACAGAATTACCATGTCTACTTTAGCTCTTCTATGGCCATAGTTCATTCCAAAGTATCAATTTTAAAGTCATTTGTGCCCTATTTCCCTCATTTGTTCGCCTTTAACCCCTTTTCGCCGTTTCCAGCTTTCTTATCATCTCAATTTTACGACATTTCTAAACCATCAATACTCCATGTCCCAAGTGTATTAATAGAATCATTCCATTTTTCCAGTGTCTTTTTAGATCCTTTAGCTCCTTTTCCTTTCCCCTTTCACCTTCATTCTACTAATTTCCATTTTTCAGCTCTTCACAAGCTCAAAAAATTATCCTAACTATCTTTTTCGATCTTATATCTCCATGGGTCTTTATCGGTCCATCTCATTTCCTCAAGTATCTTTATCGATCCATCCCATTTTCCCAAGTATTTTTCTCGATCCCATTTTCCCAACTATTTTTCTCGACCTCATTTCCCCAAGTGCAAGTATTTTTCTCGATCCCATTTCCCGAAGTGTCTTCATCGATCCATCCCATTTCCCCAACTATTTTTCTGGATCCTATTTTCTCAACTGTTTTCTTCCGATCTCTTATTCAACTTCAAAAATGATAGTTTCATAATAAAAAATTAGTCATTTTAAAATAGAATTACCATGCCCGTTCCAGCTCTTTAATGGCCAAAGTTAATTCCAAAGTATCAATTATAAAGTCATTTGTGCCCCATCTCCCCCATTTGTGTCCCTTTCCCCCTTATCTCCGTTTCCAGCTAATTCATCTGTTAAAGATTATTTCTTGATCACTTTCTGTCTAGAAAGGCTGATAAAGATTGTCACGATGTTGCTAAACACTGATACCATAAATTGTATCACAGAAAAAACTAAGGGTTTGTTGCACCTCCTTTGGAACCAAAAATTGGTTCTACTAGAAACCCCAGTTTTTTCTGTGATGTTAATAATAACCGATTTAAATTGCCTCCAGTTAATGCAAAATTAGGTACGCAAAAAGAAACATCTATCCTACAGAAACATGATTGCTCTTGTTGTACGATCTCACCTTTTTAAATATGCGTAATGCCATTGACAAAGGAAAGTTTCGAAGCAGTGTTATAATACAATGATGATTGTTTATAGCTGATGCCACATGCTTTATGTCGTATTAAGCTCATCATATAATTTGGAGGAATCATTTGTCAAATATTATTTCTTGATCACTCCTTGTTTAAAAACGCTGATAAAGATTGTCACGTTCTTTCCAAACTCTGGTACCAAAAATCGCATGCTAATAATAACCGATTTGAATGGTCTTCAGGTAATGCAGAACTAGGTACACAAAAAAAAACATATGATACGAAAACATGATTGCTCTTGTAGTAAGATCTCACCTTATTAAATATGCGTAATGCCATTGTCAAAGGAAAGTATCGAAGCAGTGTTAAAATGTGATGATGATTGTTTATCTATAATGCCATGTGCTTTATTTCGCATTGCGTTCTTTATACCATTCCGAGGAATCATTGTCCGGGGGGTTAAAATTCTAATTCATGTATCAAAGATTATTTTTTGATCATTCCTAGTTTAAAAACGCTGATAAAGATTGTCACATTGTTTCTAAACTCTGATATCGTAAATCGTATGTTAATAATAACTGATTTGGATAGTCTTCAGTTAATGCAAAATTAGGTATGAAAAAAGAAACATCTATTCTATAAAAACATGATTACTCTTGTAGTACGATCTCGCCTTATTAAATATGCGTAATGCCATTGACAAAGGAAAGTTTCGAAGCAGTGTTATAATATAATGATGATTGTTTATCTCTAATGCCACGAGCGTTGTATCATGTTTATCATATCCTTCCGAGGAATCATATAGGTTGGGGGTTCAAAATTCTATGAATGATTGAACGAAAATGATGAGTGAAAATGGTAATAATGATTATTTCTTGATCACTTCTATTCTAAAATCACTGATAAAGATGGTCGCGTTCTTTCTAAAACCTGATACCACAAACCGTATGCTAATAATAACCAATTTTAATGGTCTTCAGTTAATGCAGAACTATGTACACAAAAAACATCTATCTTATAAGAACAAGATTGGTCTTATTGTACGATCTCACTTTATTAAATATGCGTAATGCCATTGAAAAAGGAAATAGAAGCTGTATTATAATATAATGATTATTATTTATCTCGGATGTCATGAGCGTTGTATCATGTTTATCATATCCTTTCGAGAAATCATATAGATTGGGGGTTCAAAAGTCTATGAATGATTAAATGAAAATTATAATAATGATTCTTTCTCGATCACTTCTAGTCTAAAATTACTTATAAAGATGGTCGCGTACTTTCTAAAACCTGATACCAAAAATCGTATGCTAATAACAAATTTTTATGGTCTTCAGTTAATGCAGAACTATGTACACAAAAAAAAACATGTATATGTATATGCATATATACGAATCATGTAGGTTCGGGGTTCAAAATTCTATAAATGATTGAATGAAAATTGTAAATATTATTATTTCTTGATCACTTCTAGTCTAAAAACGATTATGAAGATGGTCATGTTCTTTTCGAAACCTGATAACCACATATCGTATGCTAATAAAAATCAATTTTAATGGTCTTCAGTTAATGCAGAACTATGTATACAAAAAAACATCTATCTTATAAAAAGATTATTGATCTTGTAGTACTATGTCACCTTATTAAAGATGCGTAATATCATTCAAAAAGAAATAGAAGCTGTGTTATAATATAATGATTATTATTTATCTCTGATCTCACTAGCATTGCATCGTGTTTATCATATAGGTTTGGGGGTCAACATTCTAATTCATCTATCAAAGATTATTTCTTGATCATTCCCAGTCTAAAAACTCTGATAAAGATTGTCACATTGTTTCTAAACCCTGATATCATAAATCGTATGTTGATAATAACCGATTTGGATGATCCTCCGTTAATTCAGAACTAGTTAGAGAAAAAAAGCATCTATCCTATAAAAAGATGATTGATCTTGCAGTGCGACCTCGCCTTATTAAAGATGCGTATTGCCATTAAAAAAATAAAGAGTTGAATCAGTACTATAATATAATGCCTATCATTTATCTCTGATGTCACACGCGTTGTATCAAGTTTATCATATCCTTCCGAGAAATCATATAGGTTGGGTTTTTAAAATTCTATGAATAATCGAATGAAAATAATGAATGAAAATTCTAATAATGATTATTTCTTGATCACTTCTAGTCTAAAAACGATTATAAAGATGGTCATGCTCTTTTCAAAACCTAATAACATTCTAATTCATCTATCAAAGATTATTTCTCGATCACTCCCAGTCTAAAAACGCTGATAAAGATTCTCACGTTCTTTCTAAACCCTGATAAAATCGTATGCTAATAGTAACCGATATGGATGATCTTCACTTAATGCAGAACTAGGTACACAAAAAAACATCTATCCTATAAAAACATGATTGGTCTCGTCGTACGATCTCTCCTTATTGCAGATGCGTAATGCGATTGAAAAAGGGAAGAGTCTAAGCATTATAGTATAATGATGATTATTTATCTTGGATGTCACGTGCGTTGTATCGCACCGTGTTCATCATAATATCCTTCCGAGGAATCATATAGGTACGCATACATAATTGTAGGTGAGACCAGTTTCTATTACAGCTACATAGTACAGTCCAGTATAGTGTTATGTCTTCGAAGAAGCCTTAAAGAGGTTCTCTCATCTGGAGAACATCCTGCGTATTGTCAGAATCAGTGAATCACTGATAGTTGGTTAAGGTAGTGCACGATGAGCCAGCTCTCTTGTCATCGTCTTCAAGGTCGGATTTACGATCGTTCCAATTCGCCTTTTTACTTTACTTACCAACAAGTTTCAAGGCATCCTCAGGGTTGACTTTTATTTTCAAAGAAGACTGACTGCTACACTTTTACGTAACTTTAGTCCTTAAAATTAATTTACATTCATTAGAATCCTTTCATGGACTTATGAATAATTACGGATAATAAAAGCGGAGGTAATAAATCAAGAGGAGTGAACAATAAATAGCTGAGACAAATTTGCAAGCATTTGTGGGATAAGGATTTTATCTTCTAGGGGGAATCTGTGATACTTTGATCGTCGTTAAAGCATTATTGAAAGATTAGGCTATTATAGTGTTATTATATTGCCGTTATTGTTCCATAATCGGTCATTCCGGTTTCAATTATCTTTATTGTTGACAATAATTATATATTAATTTGGAGGCTACTCCACTTTCTCCTTATGCTATTAACTTTACTGGTTTTATGAGAAGAGGAGGATTTGAAAGATACTAGGTGAGAAAAACTGTTGCTAAAAGAAATCCAAAGATATTATAGCTTAAATGAAAGTCCAGCAGAAATTTGTTCTGTTAGACCAAAAGTGAATTTTCTCTTGAAGAAAATGCAAAATTTATTGCCTTATAAGTTTTTAAAAATAATCTTAAGAAATGTAACAAGTAATGTTGATATGAAAGGGGCTTCAATTGCAATCCCACTAAAATGAAGAATCTTTAACCAAAAAATTAGTTCCTTTCTAAATAGTTGAATTTTCAAAAAAGTAATTTAATTTTCTAGCAAGGAGAATTATTTTCAATGAAAAAATGTTAATTTTCAACAAAATACATGATTTTTATTCTGAATAGTAACCTTTTCAACTGAAACAAATCAATTTGTCAACAAAAATGAAATCTTTAAATGCGAAGTTAAAAAAATTATTTTTTAACAAAAAAAAAGGATTTTCAAAGAAATAGTTAAATTTTCCACTAAAAAATAGAATGTTCGACTATAATGATGATATTTTAATCAAAACAAATTAATTTTCGACTAAATAATTTTCAAACGAGAAGAATGCTTTTCCATACAACAATTTTAATTGTCAACAAGATACACGAATTTTTGAATAAATAGTAAAAATTTGAACTCAAAAAGATAAATTTTCAACTAAAAGCGGAATATTTAAACGCTCATTTAACAAAATTAATTTCTAACAAAAAAAAGAAAACAACAAATTTTCAACCAAATAGTTGAATTTAAAAAAAAAACTTTCAATCGAAGAAATTAATTTTCATGCAAGAAGATTAACTTTCTACTAAAAAAGATAAATTTTCAACTAAAAATGAAATATTGAAATGCTTAGTTAACAAAATTAATTTTTAACACAGAACAAATAATTTATAATAACATTGTTAAATTTTGAACCAAAGAAACGAATTCTTAACCAAAAAGATGAATTTTCAACCAAAAAGACCGAATTTCTAGAATAATTTTTTTTCAATAAAATAGATAAATTTTCGAAAAAAAAAAATTAATTTTCAACTGAATTATTCAATTTTCAATCAAGCAAAATAGTTTTTCATCAACAAATTTTAATTTTAAACGAGATACATGAAGTTTGAACTAATAGTACATTTTTTAACTAAAAAAGATAAATTTTCAATCAAATAGTTGAATTTTGAACAAAAAAAAAACTAACTTTTACTCAAAGAAATTAATTTTCAACCTAGAAGATTATTTGTTTACTAAACAAGATAAATTTTCAACAAAAAACATGAATTTTTAACTGAAAGAGATGAATTTTCAAACAAAAATAGAATACCTAAATGCTCGGTTAAAAAAAAACTAATTTTATCCAAAAAGATGAATTTTCAACCAAAAAGACTGAATTTTTATTTTAAAAAATCACTTTTTTTCGTTAAAAATTGATTAGCTGAAAATTTAACTTGTCCGTTTTTGGTTAAAAATTCGTCTCTCTTAGTTTAAAAATAAACCATTTGGAAGAAAATTTATATATTTAATTGGAAATCCGTTTCTTTTGGTTGAGAATTAATCTTGATGCTTAACAATCAATCTTTTTGGTTAAAAAATTATTTTTTCGGTTGAAAATTTAACTAATTTTAAAAAAATTCGGTTTCCTTTTCTTGAAAATTGACTTTTTTAAAGAAAATTAAACCTCTTGTTTCAAAATTCATCTTTTTGGATGAAAATTTATTAATTTTGGTTGAAAATTTAAGTATCTCATTTAAACTTCCTTTCTCTTTGTTCAAAAATTTTTTTTTAGTTGCAAATTCATTTATTTTGATTAAAATTGAACTATTTTGTTAAAAATTTGTTTTTTCTTTGTTGTCTAATGTTAATATTTGAACTTAAAAATCAAGCATTTCATTTAATATTCGTCCTTTTTGTTGAAAATTCACCTTTTTTGGTTCAAAGTTATGCTTTTTTGTTGAAAAGTAATTTTTTTGGTCGAAGATTCATTACTATAGTTAAAAATTCATCTCTCTGGCTGAAAATGCAACTATTCTATTGAAAAATTCGCTTTTTTTAAGTTGAAAATTAATTTTTTTAACAGAAAATTTAACTATTCCATTTTGGGTTGAAAATTTTTTCTTTTTAAGTTGACAATTCACGTCTTTTGTTGCAAATTGTATATATTTTTGGAAAACTCATCATTTTCGTTGAAAATCGAACTATTTCATTTTTGGTTCAAAATTCAGGTTTACGAGTTGCAATTTCTACCATTTTGTAAAAAAAAAGGAATTTTATTAAAACACATACTTTGCATTTTTTCAGTGGACAATAATGTTATCTTTGCAAAATTCAGAACTACGTGAGAAAAACTGACCAGTAATTAAACTATCAATTTTTTTCTCTTCAAAACTGAATGACGTGCTCTTTTGATTTATTTTTAAAAATGAACTATAAACTTTTATTATTAATTTGTATAAAGAAAGCTATGGCGCCAAAATTGAATTTCAATAAACTCATCTCCATTAGCACGTTTTCCAAAATTCTGTGGCTCCAGATTCCAATTAGGACAGTTTCCATAGTATTTTTTAATAATTAATTAATTAATCAAGGTGTAAAAGGGCGGATGTCATGAAAACTGAATATCAATAAGCTCATATCAATTCGCAATGCTTCAATATTTTGATGCTTGCGGATTCCAAATAGGACAGTTTCCATAGTATTTTAAAATTGAAAAAAAATATTGAATTTCATTAAACTCATCTCAATTTGAAATGGTTCTAAATTCCAATTAGGACAGCTTCCATAGTATTCTTAAGTAAGAGGTAAAAGGATGGATGGCACCACAATTGCATCTCTTTTTAATAAACTCATCTCCATTCGCAAAACTTCCAAATTATGCTTCCAGATTCCAATTAGGTCAACTTTCATAGTATTTTCAATTACTTAACTAATTAATTATTGGCTTAAAGGATGAATGGAACCAAAATCAAATTTCAATAACCTCATCTCAATTTGGAATGCTTCCAAATTCTGATTCTTTCAAATTCTATTCAGGACAGCATCCATAGTATTTTCAGTTAATTAACTAACTAATTAATGGGTAAAGAGATGGATGGGATCACAACTGATTTTCAATAAACTCATCTCAATTTTCAATGGTTCCAAATTCTGATTCATCCAAATCCCAATTAGGAATAAATCGATAAACTCATCTTAATTTGGAAAACTTCCAAATTATGCTTCCAGATTCCACCTAGGATAGCTTCCATAGTATTTTTCTTTAATCAACTAAGGGGTGAACTAATAGATTGCACCATAATTGATTTTCAATAAACTCATCTCAATTCGCAAAGCTTCCAAATTATGCTTCCAGATTCCAATCAGGTCAGCTTTCATCGTATTTTCAAATAATTAACTAATTAATTAATGGGTAAAAGGAGGAATGAGACAAAAATTGAATGTTATTAAACTCATTTTAATTGTCTATGGTTCCGAATTCTGATTCTCACATATCTCAATTAAGATCGCATCCATAGCATTCTCAAGTTAGAGGTAAAGGGATGAATAGAACCAAAATTAAATTTCATTAAACTCATCTCAATTTGCAGACCTTCCAAATTATGCTTCCAGATTCCAACTAGGATAGCTTCCATAGTATTTTTAATGAATCAATTAAGGGGTAAACTAACAGATGGCACCATAATTGATTTTCAATAAACTCATCTCAATTCGCGAAGCTTCCAAATTATGCTTCCAGATTCCAATTAGGACAGCTTCCATAGTATTTTCAAATAATTAACTAATTAATTAATGGGTAAACTAATCGATGACACCATAATTGATTTTCAATAAACTCATCTCACTTCACAAAACCTTCAAATCATGCTTCCAGATTCCAATTAGGTTAGCTTTCATAGGGTTTTAAATTACTTAACTAACTAATTGATGGCTTAAGGGATGAATGGAACCAAAATTACATTTCAATGAATTCATTTTAATTTGCAATTCTTCCAAATTCTGATTCTTTCAAATTTTAATGAGGACAGCATCCATAGTATTTTCAGTTGATTAACTAACTAATTAATGGGTAAAGAGATGAATGGGATCACAATTGATTTTCAATAAACTCATCTCAATTTTCAATGGTTCCAAATTCTGATTTATCCAAATTACAATTAGGAATAAATCAATAAACTCATCTTAATTTGCAGTTATTTTAAATTTTGATGCTTGCAGCTTCCAACTAGGATAGCTTCCGAAGTATTTTCAATTAATTAATTAAGGGGTACAATGATGGATTGCACCGTAATTTATTTTCAATAAGCTCATTTTAATTCGCAAAACATCCAAATTATGCTTCCAGATTCCAATTATGTTAGCTTTCATAGTATTTTCAATTACTTAACTAATTAATTAATGGCGTAAAGGATGAATGGAACCAAAATTAAATTTCATTAAACTCATCTCAATTTTCAATGGTTTCAAATTCTGATTCATCCAAATCCCAATTAGGAATAAATCAATAAACTCATCTTAATTTGCAGTGTTTCTAAATTTTGATGTTCGCAGATTCCAACTATAATAGCTTCCACAGTATTTTTAATTAATTATTTGAGAGGTCAACTAATGGATGGCATCATAATTGATTTTCAATGAACTCATCTCAATTTGCAAAACTTCCAAATTATGCTCTCAGATTGCAATTAGGTCAGCTTTCATAGTATTTTCAATTAATTAACTACCTAATTAATGGCTTAAAGGGTGAATGAAACCAGAAATAAATTTCATTAAACTCATCTCAATTTCCTATGGTTCCAAATTCTGATTCTAACAAATTCCAATTAGGACCGCATATATAGCATTTTCAGTTAATTAGCTAACTATTTAATGGGTAAAGAGATGGATGGGATCACAATTAATTTTCAATAAACTCATTTCAATTGTCAATGGTTCCAAATTCTGATTCATCCAAATCCCAATTAGGAATGAATCAATAAACTCATCTTAATTCGCAGTGCTTCTAAATTTTGATGCTTGAAGATTCCAACAATGATAGCTTCCTTAGTATTTTTGATTAATTAATTAAGGGGTAAACTAATCGATGGCACCATAATTGATTTTCAATAAACTCAGCTCAATACGCAAAACTTCCAAATTATGCTTCCAGATTCCAATTATGTCGGCTTTATAGTATTTTCAATTACTTAAGTAACTAATTAATGGCTTACAGGATGAATGAAACGAAAATTAAATTTCATCAAACTCATCTCAATTTGCAATAGTTCCAAATTCTCATTAATCAAAATCCCAATTAGGAATAAATCAATAAACTCATCTTAATTTTCAGTGTTTATAAATTTTGATGCTTGCAGATTCCAACTAGGATCGCTTCCATAGTATTTTTAATTAAATAATTAAGGGGTAAACTAACGGATAACACCATAATTGATTTTCAATAAACTCATCTCAATTCGCAAAACTTCCAAATTATGCTTCCAGATTCCAATTAGGAATAAATCAATAAACTCATCGTAATTTGCAGTGTTTCTAAATTTTGATGCTTGCAGATTCCAACTAGGATCGCTTCCGAAGTATTTTCAATTAATTAATTAATTGGTACAATGATGGATTGCACCGTGATTTATTTTCAATAAACTTATCTCAATTCGCAAAACCTCAAAATTATGCTTCCAGACTTCCATTAAGTCATCTTCCATAGTATTTTCAAATAATTAACTAATGAATTAATGGGTAAAAGGACGAATAAATCCAGAATTGAATGTCATTAAACTCGTGTAAATTTGCAATGGTTCCAAATTCTGCTTCTTAAAATTCCAATTAGGACCCCATCCATAGTATTCTTAAATTAGAGGTAAAGGGATGAATGGAACTAAAATTGAATTTCATTAAATTCATCTCAATTTGCAATGGCTCCAAATTCTGATTCTTCCAAATTCCAATTAGAATAGCTTCCATAGTATTTTCAATTATTTAACTAATTAATTAATGGGTATACTGATGGCTGGCACAATAATTGACTTTCAATAAAATCATATTAATTCACAAAGCTTCCGAATTATGATGCTTCCAGATTCCAACTAGGACAGCTTGCATAGTATTCTCAAATAATTAACTAATTAATTAATGGGTAAAAGGATGAATGAAACCAAAATTGAATGTCATTAAACTCATCTCAATTTACAATGGTTCCAAATTCGGATTCTTTCAAATTCCAATTAGAACGGCTTTCATGGTATTTTCAATTAATTAACTAATTAATTAATGGGTAAACTGATAGATGGCACCATAACTGATTTTCAATAAACTCATCTCAATTCGCAAAGCTTCCAAATTATGCTTCCAGATTCCAATTAGGTCGGCTTTCGTAGTATTTTCAATTACTCAACTAATTAATTATTCGCTTAAAGGATGAATACAACCAACAATAAATTTCATTTAACTCATCTCAATTTGTTATGGTTCCAAATTCTGATTCTTACAAATCCCAATTAAGACCGCATCCATAGCATTCTTAAGTTAGAGGTAAAGGGATGAATAGAACTAAAATTAAATTTCATTAAACTCATCTCAATTCGCAATAGTTCCAAATTCTGATTCTTCAACATTCCAATTAGGACAGCTTCCATAGTATTTTCAAATAATTAACTAATTAATTAACGGATAGGAGGACTGATGTAACCAAAATTTAATTTTATTAAACTCATCTCAATTTGCAATGGTTCCAAATTCGGATTCTTCCAAATTCCAGTTAGGACAGCATCCATAGTATTCTTAAGTTAGAGGTAAAAGGATGGATGGCACCCAAATTGAATATGAATAAACTCATCCTAATTTGGAATGCTTTCAAATTTTGATGCTTGCAGATTCCAACTAGGAGAGCTTTCATAGTATTTTGAATTCATTATGGATGGATTGCACCTCATGGATTGCACCGTAATTTATTTTCAATAAATTCATTTCAATTCGCAAAGCTTCCACATTGTGATGTGTCCTGATGCCAATTAGCATAGCTTCCATAGTATTTAAAATTAATTAAATAATTAATTAATGGGAAAAAGGATTGATGGGACCAAAATTGAATGTCAATACTCATCTCGATTCGTATTGCTTCGAAATTTCGATCCTTTGAAATGTTATGTTTTTCGACTAGGACAGGGTCCACTGTGTATTGAATTAATTGATGAATAAAAGGATGGATTGGACAACAATTGAATTTCAATAAACTCTTATCAATTCGCGATGCTTCAAAATGTTGCTGCTTCGAAATCGGACGTCTTTCAACTAGGGCAGCTCAAATAGTATTTTGAATGTATGAATGAAATAAGAAAGAGGTAAAAAGATGAAACCAAAATTAAATTTCGATTTGCGAAGCTTCCAAATTTGGATGCTCTCAAACTAGGACAAAGACAAACTAGCCTTTCAACTAGGACAGCAACCATAGTATTTTAAAATACTGAATTATTGAAGTAATGTCTAAACTGATTCTCAATGCTTCAAAATGTTGCTGCTACGAAATTTAATGTCTTTCAACTAGGATAGCTCACATAGTATTTTGAATGAATGAATAAAATAATGAAGAGCTAAAAGGGTTGATGGATCCAAATTGAATTTCAATAAACTCATTTCAATTTGCAAAGCTTCCAAATTTGGATGCTCTCAAACTCCATGTTTTTCAACTAGGACTCTACTATACTATGCTACCATACTATTCTAAAATAATGAATAATTCAACTAATCGGTAAATTGATCGATGACACCGAAATCGAATTTCAACAAACTCATCTCAATCCGCAATGCCTGACAATGTTTCTGCTTCCAAAATTGATGTCTTTCAATTATAGGACAGCTTCCATAGCCTTCTTTGAATGAATCTAAATAAGGATCAGCGAAGATTGCCCAATGCCTAACTCGTCTTTCCTGCAGACTAGACTAGACGTCCAAAGATGAATCACATGGCAGATTATTAAAGACACATTGGGCGTGTTGTGTTCAACCAGGAAAATAAATCGGAGTCGATCTTACGAGATTCGATGATGCTCTTATTTATGATCGTGTCTGCATCAGAAACGTAGCGACTTAATTAGTGTATGATCAAGGCTTACAGCTTCTTTTTTCAGTCCCGATTACCGGCAATCGACATGTAGGCAAATACGTCCACAGAAGGTCACCATTTAGTGCCCCATCAGGCTGTTCTTCATGTATTTCTTATTCGTCTCTACTCTTTTGCGATTCTCGAAAAACTCTGTTGCTACTTCCGGGAAACCGTTTTCCGATTCCAGAAGATGACCTTCTATAGCCAGATGGTGTTTTAATATAGAATCAATTTTAAAGTAGCAGCAAATGCATGCATGCGAAGCGTGCCTTCACCTGTTTGGATTTTTATTTGGATACTCATTTCACAACATCACAAAATCTTAAAGTAAATATATAATTATGATAGAGGTATTTCAAATATGAATAAAGTTTTATAATCTTCAGCATCCTTCGTAACCTATTCAAAAAATAAAAATGACAAAAGTTAATTTTTTAAATAAAATATTTGTTTTCTCGAATAATTTATATTTATTTTGAAAATTGAATTCAAATACTCATTACACAACATGACAAAAAGTTGAAGTAATTAAATAATTAAAATAGAGGTATTTAAAAAATGAATATACTTTTATCATTTTGATCATCCTTCTTTTAGCCTATTCAAAAAAGAAAAATTACAAAACTTCATAATTTAAAGAAAATATTTGTTTTCTCAAATAATTTATATTTATTTTGAAACATGAATTTAAATACTCATTTCACAACATGACAAAAAGTTGAAGTAATTAAATAATTAAAATAGAGATATTTAAAAAATGAATATACTTTCATCATCTTTAGCATCCTTCTTAGCCTACTCAAGAAAAAAAATTACAAAACTTCATTTTTTAAATGAAACATTTGTTTTCTCGAATAATTTATATTTATTTTGAAACTGGAATCCAGATACTCATTTCACAACATGACAAAAACTTTAAGTAATTTTATAATTGGAATAGGGGTATTTCAAATATAAATATACTTTTATCATTTTGATCATCCTTCTTTTAGCCTATTCAAAGAATAAAAATTACAAAAGTTCATTTTTTAAATAAAATATTTGTTTTCTCGAATAATTTATATTTTTTTCGAAACTTGAATTCAGATACTCATTTCACAACATGACAAAAACTTTAAGTAATTTTATAATTGGAATAGAGGTATTTCAAATATAAATATACTTTTATCATTTTGATCATCCTTCTTTTAGCCTATTCAAAAAATAAAAATGACAAAAGTTCATTTTTTAAATAAAATATTTGTTTTCTCGAATAATTTATATTTTTTTCGAAACTTGAATTCAGATAC
>JAABKJ010006941.1:0-21428 GCA_011634705.1 Andricus grossulariae
AAGTGCAATTTTTAAGATTAGCACCTGCTCCCGGCGAAATCCTGCGGTTGTCCTTATGACAAACTTTTATATATATATATATGCGTGTGTGTGTATGTGTGTGTTAGAGTGGATAAAAAAAATTATGAATTGAAAACGCCTTAGCACTGATAACTTTACTTTTGGGTCCCTTATCACGTGTATAAAATTTAAAATAAATCGATTGATATCTTGAGGTTGGGTGAAGTAGAAATGGAATTAAACAAGTTTTCAATCTCAGAGTTTTGGAAAAATCGTGAATGTTAGTTTTGTTTTTTGTTCTGCATAAAATCTCTAATTTTTAGAAGCTCTAAAAATGATAAATAATTTGTTTTTTTAATAATAGAAAAACTTTCCTATTTCCAAAATCTACTTCCAAGAAAATGGAGAAGTTCAGATCATTAAAAATGACGAGTTAATTGTAAAAATGCAGTAACTTGTCATTTTTAACGATCTGAACTTCTCAATTTTTTTAGAAGTAGATTTTAAACATAAGATAGTTTTTCCATGCTGAAAAAAATTATTATTAATTTCCAGAGCTTTTAGATTTTTTCTTCATTTTCCGATCTCCATAAAAAATTAAATTTCTCCTATATGAACTCAAATAATGAATCTGAAAGAATTATGGACATTAGGCATATTATGCAGATTAGGAAACAAAAATAACATTCACTATTTTTCGAAAGCTCTGCGATTAAAAAATTTGTTTTTCTATTTCGACTGGACCCAACCTCAAGATATTAACCGATTTATCATGGACGGTTCCAGTTTAGAAAATATTCGCGTTTTTCTAAATTTAGGTCTGACTTATTATTTTTGGTTTTAGGTGGAAGGTGATAATGGGACCTGTAGTAAATTAATTAGGACTATACTCATTCTCATATTCAGTTAGTACCGGAAGTAGGTATATTTCATGTTCGAAGAAAAAATATAACATGTGTGCTTATAGCATCCGCCGAGAATTCATCCGGCTATATGTCTCTTTACGTGACTCCATACCGGCTATAAGGCCCTCTTCATGCGGCCGCCAACATGTAGTTATTTAATATTTTTGATTTTTTTTTCTTATTGTATAGTACGCAATTTAAATGGATTTTTTAGTATATTCGTCTGATGCAGTTATCATATGTATTTTCTAATTTCCTAATTATCTATTCTAAAAATTTTAGAAAAATAGAATTATGATTCCCAGTAGTGAGAAATTTGTTCTTTCTGTTTTTGGATGTCAAAACGGCAGTTCATAGCCAGATTAGGACTCACATTAGCAAAAACAAATTAATCCAATAGAAATTTCACTAGCGCATTCATAAAAGATATCAGGTTCCCTAAAATATATTGTTTCAGACTATATAATTATGATTTTTGAAAAGGGTTAAACATCCACTGCATGGTCCCAATGGGAGCAACTGCCATCTAAAAAAATGACACCGGCTCCCAGTAGGACCGCGGTAAGTCCCACTAATGGCCACGTCTCACAACCGTGAGATGAATGGTCACAGGACACGACGAAATCACAACGATAGGCCGGCGAAACCCTCGTGTGTTTTGAGGACACGAAGCGACTCAAGGATGACAGCTTTCTGCATCCATCTCGCAAGTCCCTCAACATATTTTTGGACCCGGATATGGCTTTCAGGTTTCCTACCAGTGACAGTTTTGCACCTCCGAGAGCACCAATCACAAGGACAATTACTTTAACCGAAAATTGTTGGTACAGTCGTTGCAGCTATCTTTTAAGGTAGTGATACCTCTCCTTCTCTTCCCTCTCCTTGGATGTGATTTTGTAGTCCGCCCGCGCCGAGAATTCGATCGCGAATATAGTTCGTTTCTCGAAGTCTTGGAGAACGATGTCAGGCCTCGAGTGTGCAACGGAGAGTGCTGTCCAAAAATCGTGTTTCCAGAAAATTTGGCACTTCTCGTTTTGGACAATTGACTCTATCTCCGTTGGAGAGTTCAGCAGGTCAGGGCCGTGGCAAGCACTGTAAGAACGACAAAGATGGTAATAAAGCACTCTTCCGGCTCTGTACCTGAATTAAGCCCTAATAAGCTGAGGAGAGCAAAAGTTTTCTCCTTCGAAAAGGACGGTTTTTCTATATTTCTGTAAAAGTTTCCGTGCATTTTCTTGTCGAGTAGCTGTTGTCGGAATTTTGCAACATCTGCTTTCTTTACTTCAGCTTTTAGAAGTGAATCATCTCGATGGAGTAATGCAATTTCCTCACTCCTGATGTTAAAATTCAGGCCAAGGGTCTCGGCCGCCTGCTCAGCGACTTTGTATAGGAACACTCCTTTACCAATCACCTCGTGTTTTATGGCCATTTTTAGGATAGGATCTCTGCCATTTGCGTCCGCTTTGACGGTCTGAGATGTATAATTGCGGAGCGGTCGAATTGATATGCAAGCTCTTATGCTTATGCATGATCTTACGTGTGGCGATATCAATGGCCGTATGCTTGTTCTTCGTCCATTGAACCACCCCAATCGAGTAGAGTAGAACCCGGAGGGCAAGCGTATTAGTTACAGATACCTCGTTGAATTCCGACAGATTTGAAGACCAAATCTGTCGAAGAAGAACTTGTATCTGCTTCTAAAGACCCCTTCACTGATGCCACGTCCTGAATGCGGCTTTGAGGCATGCACAGGTATGTATAGGTCTCTCCACTGTCAAGATGTCTAATAACACTTATATCCATAAGCTCATGGTCCATACCAATCTCTCTTGTGTTCTCCTTGATGATATTTAAAGCACTCTGAAGTTTGCTCCTTCCAGAAACATAGATCATCAGGTCATCCATATAAAATACATGAGCTCGCGATGCTTAGTGTTGCCGCAAAGGTACCCAAGAGAATTCCGCAGTGCGAGAGATAGTGGCAAAAATGTCATGCAAAAGAGCCGAGGGGTCATAGTGTCGCCCTGAAAGACGCCCCTCTAGAAGGTTATGCTGTTCGTTGCTACACGATAATTTCTAGATGAAATAGTAAATCTTGTTTTCCAAAGGAGCATCAATCTCTCTATGCATCTTGCTATGTGTGGATGAACCTTTAAGCTTTTCAACAGGCAGATGATAAGTCTATGAGAGGTTTAATCGAAAGCTTTCCGGTGTTCTATGCAGACCATCGAGAGGCCACGTTGGTGGTCTGCTGCGTCTTTTCAGACGCAACTGTAAATTAGCAGATTCTCTCGACAGCCTGCTACACCCTTTTTCGAGCCACGTTGTTCGTACATCTCTTTTCACACAGGTTCAAATCTTTGAACAATCCTCTCATTTCGAATAGCTGTGAAGCCATTATACAGCATGTTCAAACAAGTTATTGGCCTGTAGTTCACTGTGCTGGACAAGTCGCCTATCTTCAGTAGGACTATAGTGCATCCTCATACCAGCCATTGCGGAATGGGCGTCTCCGACTTCAAATATGAGTTCTTCGTCTCCCTAAGTCCTTTTTTTTACCATTTAGGCAGTGATTCATGGTCATTTCTTCTCAAATGTTATGAGGTTGTCGCAAAGCTCATTGAAGCAAATTATGTATTCAGTTTTTTCCTTTCATTTCAGTGTTGTCGCGATCTTGTATGCCTCTCTCCAAAAAGTCTCTACCTCGTCGGGCTTGGTTGGTTTTTTGACACAAGCAGGGAGATCACTAAGGAGTCGCGATGGGTCAGCGAGAAACTGTTGATTCTCCCTGACCCACCCCTCTTTCATGTGTATTTTCTTCCTTGTATCAGATAACAAACGTATGTTATCAACAATGTGCTGCTTGACTGTCAGTTACTTTGACTTGTTCAGCGTCTGATGATAGATCCTCAGTTCGTGGGCAAGCTTTCGGAGCCTTTCCGTAAACGGCCTACCAGATGTTATGTAGTGAATCAGATATTGAATATAGGATGCATTCTATCTTGCCCACCCAGTCTTCTAATTCAGTTGATGCAAACATATTTTAGTCTTTTGATTCATCATCGGTTTTAGCTTTCGATTTGAGTCAGCCAAAGCACTAGCCATACACTAGCCACATACACTGAAAAACTAATTTCTCAAAGGGTGGAGTCCTCCGAGATATCCTCACGAAGGAAGGCATCCATTTTATCCAGATATTGGGGCTTAGGAGGAACCTTAAGTTTAATGTTCCTCCTTGTACTGAAACCGCTATAATCTGTAAGGAGGTGCATCCTTTCTGCGTTTGGTCTTAATGTTGCCTCGTCCTCTTCATTTGCGGCTGGTTCATTCAGTACATTAAATTAATTAAAAGAGATCCTATTATTGGGCAAAGTAATGGGTAGAAAATAATCATTATTATCATGATCTTACTCCACGCACGTTAACAATACTACCTCAGAAACATCGCGAAATTCGCTAAAACACTAAATCTCTACAATTAGAGATTCTGCTTACAACAATTACCAAAAAATTTTGTTTCTTTTAAATTAGAAGCTACTAAAAATGGAATAATTTCTATTTAAAAGCTTTCAATTTGAATAAATTTAGCTCTCTAGCATGACAAACTGTAAATTTAAGCATCTTCAATGTTCTCAACACTAAAAATTAACAAATTTTGAATTCAAGTCCTTAGAGTTGAACAGTAGCAAATTGGAAATCAGTTAGTCGATTGCGTAACTTTTTTACCTCACTTTCACTTCTCTTCCACTGATACATTCAAATGCTTCAATTGTTTATCTATAGTTCCTTTCAATTGTTTTCCAGTCTAAGTATATTGTGCATTTTTTAAATTTGGAACCTCTGAAACTGAACAATTCAAAATTCAATGCAGGTAAAAATGTAATTATTGACGCCTCGGCAGTGATAACATTAAATTGCGCTATTATTTGAAGGCCGTTACTACATGTACCGAAATGGAGGCACAAATAGCTGTATTTTTTTGGTGCAAATAGAGTGTCCTGGAAAAGGAGCTATTTATACCGAAATTCAGTACGGCTGCATTTTATCGGTACGTTTGAACAATCCCTTATTTGAAATTATGTCCATAATAATTCAAAAGATTTCTGCCCAAAGGACTTTATGTTTTACGACTCTGTCCTATTACAGAAAGAACATGCATTTCGGCCAACTTCATACATAGTACCTAAACCCTAGTGGTCAGTTCAGTTAGCCATTGAAATCTTATGTAAGTCACATTAGAATCAGCCAATCAGCTGTCGAGAATCCAGAGCAAGATTCGATAAGTCGATAATGTAAAAAAGATTCGATATCTCCATAATTCAAGTAGGCGCAAATTTCAAAAGACTCAACATTTTTGGCGTAATTATTACAATGAATTGATCAAATAATTACGAATAGGTTTGTTCAAGTCGAGTTAATTATGAATTAGGTGAAATTCATTGTTAGTTTATCTGAACATAGGGGAAAGGGAAGAAAGTGTTTTTAACATGACAACATTTTTAGGTTTTTCTGAAGGGGGACGGTCCTAGGCCACCTGAACCTGAATCAGTAAACAAATGTTCAAAATTCGAAAAAACTCCTAAATTTTCAATCATCCTGGAAATGGTCAGCGATGCGTAAAAACTAATCAAATTTTAAGGATTTTTCAGGGAAGTTTTGTTTTTAAAACATCTCTAACTAACCAAATAACAAGATTTCTCGATTTAGAAAAAAAAATTTTTTTGGAAACGGTGAGCGATGTGTGAAAACTGAGAAAATTCTAAAGATTTCACGAAGGGGGTTTGTTTTCAACCAATTCGAACTAACCCAATATAAAGAATTTAGGAATTTAAAAAAAAGTGTTATCTTAAGAACGGCGAGAGATACATAAACACTGACAACATTTTCAGGTTTTTCTAAAGGGGAATGGTCCTCGGCCACCCGTGCCTAAACCAGTAAACAGATTTTCGAAAAAAAAAAAAAATTTCTTGAATTATTTCGAAAATAGTCATAAATACGTGAAAACTGACAAAACTTCAAGGATTTTTAAGAGGAGGATTGCTTTCGACCGACTCGAAACAACCCAATAAACATATTTTTTAAATGAAAAAAAAGGAATATAAGTTTTGAGTTATCTTGAAAACAGTGAAAGATATGCGAAACCTGGCAACATTTTCAGGAGTTTTTTAAAGGGGAATGTTCCTCGGTCAACAAGACCTAGCCCAGTAAGCACATTTTTGAAATTAAAAAAAAATCTTAATTAATTTGAAATATCTCGAAAACGGTCAGAAATACGTGAAAACTATTTTAAATTCAAAAGCTTTGCAGAGGCGGTTTGTTTTCGACCAACTCGAACTAACCCAATAAAATGATTTTTTGAATAAAAAATACATAAGTTTTTTAATCAACTTGAAAACGGTGAGAGCTACGCGAAAACTGACAACATTTTGAAGATTTTCTATAGGAGGATGGTCCCCGACCTAAACCAGTAAACAGATTTTCAAAATTGAAAAAAATATAAATTTTGAATTATCTCGAAAACAGTCGGAAATACGTGGAAACTAATTTAATTTTAAGGGTTTTGCGGAACAGGATTGTTTTCAACAAAACTTGAAATAACCCAATGGAAATATTTAAAAAAAATCAAAAAAAAATTTTTAATTTTGACTTATCTCGAAAGCAGCAAGACCTAAGCGAAAACTGACCACATTTTTACGGTTTGATAAAGGTCCTTGAGCTCCCCAAAATAATATACTGAAGTAGAGTAAAGAAGCGGCACGCGTAAACTGACCAAATAACACTAAGTGTTTGTATGGACCTTTGGTCAGTTTTGCGATTTCCGGAAAACGTTGAAAGATGCGTGAAAACTACAAAATTTTAAACATTTCATATAAGAGGATAGCTTCATTCGGATTAAAAATAATTGAATGGCGAGTTCGGATTGATTCGAATTGAATCGGATTAAGTTGATGTTCGTGCAAGAATTGAGAAGGATTAAAAATACTTTTAGGAGGAGCCTCGTATTCATCGGATTAGGCGTACGGATTAAAAAGGATTAAAAGGTGTGTTAGAATTCAATTTGATGTTCGCGCACGGATTGAAAAGTATTGAAAGTTGGGATACCAGCAAAACAGATTTTTGTTTATCCAATGTTATCTCTGACGAGGCTTCAATTCTGAAAAAGTATTAAAAACTGTAGCTACATTTGAAAAATTGTAATGTTCCAAATCGAACGATTAAAAACTAAGAAACCTACACGTAAATATTTTTTAATTTAAGCTTTCAAAACTATACAATTTCAAACTTGAGGAATCAAAAATTAGACTACTTTAGAATTAGGCATTCCAAAATCATAAATTGAAATCTTAGAGAAAAGATACAAATGATAATAGAACAATGTTCAAAAGAAGCGCATGATGATCCTGGAATGTATTATTAATTTTTCGTACGCATCTGGTTTTAAGATATACCCTAACAAATTCTTTGAGTTTTAATAGACTTGTGGATGTACATTTACAAATTAATTTTGTCAAGACAATCCTCTTATCTTTTAAGGCCTCGTTGAATGTACAACGAAGGATGTAGCGTTACCCAATATCCATCATTCTCATGAATAATTTCTCACATAAATATCTTTTATGATATATTTTGTAATATCTTTTGCAATATTTCTTGTTAACAATAACAATTTCTTTATAATATTTTCTGATGCTCAATTACTTGAAAATCATTTGAGAAAATCAATGCTCGACAATGTAAAAAAAGTAAAAAACGTATTTTTTCATTATTAAAGTGTTCATAACAATAGTGACTGTTATTATTGAGAAAAATTCCTTCACAAACACTATTATTATTAGAAAATTCAATACTCTTCAGTGAATAATGAGTGATTGAATAATTCAACTAATCCAATGAGTAATGTTCTACTAGTCTTTAGTAGCTTACATTTCTCTAATTGAATTTGAAAAATATCACTAATAATTAACAAATTAGTGAAATTCCACTAGTAGGGTGAAGGAAACAAATGTGGATCATTATGGTCATTATTTTAGGAAAATTTTTTGTCCAGGTATGATTTTGATCTGCATTTAGAAGCAGGGTCCAAATTTTGTATGAATGTGTAAAAAATGAGAGAAAACATGATTCTAAAACCAATATTAGAGGATTTGTCACTCATCGTAATACGGTAAAAACAATAGTGATCCACATTTGGACCCTAATCCGGATTAGTTTCTCTTGCCCTAATAAATGAAACTTCACTAATTAAGATTCAGAGAGATCACCATGAAATATTTTGGGAAATTATTCAAAACACGATACAAAATATCGAAAACCTGAAAAAAGCATTTGATAGAAATTCTTGCAAGGAACCAGTTTCCATTCGGACTTTTTCCGTATCTCGCATGTTTTTTTTAAACCAAAAAGTTTGATTTCCAGAAAAGCGATCCCCGTTTTGTTAATTTTTAACTTTTTGAATATTTTTTCGTGAATTGCGCAACAATGATGAAACCTTCATCAGAATCAACGATGTGAAGTTTTATGGCATTGAAAAATATAAACGCTTTTATTTTAAAAGCACGAGAGTGTTGAAAATTTGTCTCTTTTTATTTGTTCTTAAAATACAATTCACGTCCATTATTCTGAGAATAAAGTTACTTTTGCTTATGTTACATAAAAAATTCAAGACTGTTGAATGCGTTTTACTGGATAAAATTAAATTTTAAATTAGAAAAATGAGCGATTATTTCCACAAATTGTATAGATTTAAGTCTATAGAACAAAAAAGTTGTGAAAATAGAAGGGGTGTGCTAGAACATTCTGTCGAAAGTGATGAAATAAAAATCAGTGTGTTCAGTATTAGGTTTGTGATAAAGAATTTGAAGAGTGGTAAATTGCTTCATACTTTGATTTATTATCTATATGTCTTAGGAAGATTTTTATGCAATACTGATTTCGAAACAAATTCACGCGAGTTAAAATTCAACAATGACATTTAAAGATTTCATTCTGCAGAATTTCGGAGCCAAGTTTTTACATTCTGAAAAATAATTCACAGGCCGATAAAATTCGTACCCAATACCGGACTATGTGACCCCAAAGGATTTTGGTGTCCTAGAAACGAATCCGTTGTCTAAATTATTCCTATATGTCAGGTTTTTGAGCTATCCTAGCATAAAAGTGCAAAAATGGCTATTTTTAGCCATATTTGAGGCAATATAACACGATCAGCAATTTTTTTCTAAAAACGGATGGCGCTATCGTTTAGTACTCCTTCTTATCTTCCATTTCCATTTTTGATCATCCTGAACCGACTTTTTTTTCTCCGAGATATCACACATTAACCATTTCACTTCCACAATGAAAAACTAGCAAACAAGGTGAAGAAAAACTAAAATAGTTAGCGCGTCATATCTCAGAGAAAAAAAATTGGTTTGAGATGATTAAAAATGTAAATAAAAAATTAAAAGAAGTACTAAACGATGTCGTTAGCAGTTTTAAGAACAAAAATTGCCGATCGTGTCATTTTCGTCGGCCTGTGTAATGAATGTTTAATTACATTTTAGATTGAAAATAGATAACAATTTCAAAATTACAGATGAAAATAAATTGAAATACGGAAGAGGAAAAGATCAAGATATAGTTATAGTTTTGCACATCAATTAGTAAATATTTAAGTCGATGCAATGCCCATATCAAAAAACTTTGTTCCCTCTACAATATCTCTTTTGTTGGCATGCTACGTCCGAATAAATTAATTAGTTCAATGATTAATCAGTACAGGGTATCGTTTTCTTTAAATGATCAAATTAAAGTGTGTTTATTAATAAATCGGTATTTTTACAATGAAGATACGTAATACCGTGAAACGATACATATTCGTAACTTTAGGGGCCGTCCATAAACTACGTTACCAATTTTGGGGGTTGGGAGTGGAATTACCATTAGGTACCTATGTGGATAACATTTAGTACGTTTCCTGGTAATAAATTTGAACGCAGTTTGCCAATTTTTTGAAAGATGATCCTGTAACGGCGCAGTTCAATAATAACTTAATATTTGTCAAAATCAATTTCATATTTCAGACTTCACAATCTTCTCCCTATTTTCCCCTTGTCCCCTTTTTAAAGAATTCGGAATTCATCTCGCTTTGTTATAGATTCTACTATTTGATTTAAAAATTAATTATTTGTTTCAAGATGTAATTATTTTCCTGAAAAGTCATCTTTTCATTCAAAAGACTAAATACTTGGATGAATCATTTAACTAGTTTGTTAAAAAATTCATTTTTTTAATGAAGATTCATGCCTTTGGTTGAAATTTCAACTATTCTGCTTTGAGAAAATGAATCACCTTATTTATAAAATCATCGTTTGGGTTGAATGCTAAACTCTTGTGGAAGATTCTTTTTTTTTAATCATAATTTGAGTTAAAAATTCAACTATTTTGTTAAAATTAATTTTTTTGGTGAAGAATCAATTCTTTTACCTAAACATATAACTATTCCATTTTTCGTTAAAAATTGATATTTTAAATTGAAAATTCGTTTTTTCTATTTAAAAATTCAACTGTTTGGTTTCAAATTAATGTATTTTTTCAAACTTCCGTCTTTTTTGGTAGAAAATTAATCCTCTTGGTTCACAATTTATTCATTTTGGGTAGGAAATTCAACTATTTTGTAGAAAAGTCGTATTTTTGGCTGGCAAATGCAACAATTTGATATAAATCTAAATAATTTGGTTGGAAATCAACTATTTAATTGAAAATTAGTTTCTTCTTTTTGTTAAAAAAATTTTCTTTTTAAATTGAAAAAAGACAACTATTTGGTAGAAAATTCATGTATTTTGATGAAATTTCGTCTTTTTCGTTAGAAAATTAATCTTGTTTGTTGAAAATTTATTTTTTTGGTTAAAGGTTCAAATAATTGGTTAAAAATTTGTCTTTTTGGTTGAATTCAACTGGTTGAAAATTAATTGATTTTGTTAAAAATTAGTTTTTTTCATTCAATTCAACTTGTTGAAAATACATTTTTCGGAAGACAATTAATCTTTTATGGCAAAAAATTCATCTTACTTGGTTGAAAATGAACTTTTTCGTTGATACTCCAATTATCTTCGAAAAAATTCGTTCTTTTAGCTTGAAAATTTAACTATTTGGTTAAAAGTTCAACTATTTAATTAAAACTTAGACTTGTTGGCTTGAAAGTTCAACCATTTGGTTGTTAATACAACTGTTTGGTTGAAAATAATTTTTTTCCTAAAATTCGTCTTTTTGGGTTAGAAATTGGGTGGCAAGACAAAACTAATGTTGTCAATGAGCGGTAGTCCGCACTTTGGACCAACGATATACCGAAATTTTTTCTTTCGTTCGAGATTTTGCAAATTGCTCACAAGAAGATATTTAGGCTTTTGTTTAATTATTTTAGAATTTAGTTTGCTGACATTGAGTAGCAAAATTGCGTTAGCCAGACTGAAAAAAATTTATTTCGATTTTCGTATGAGATGACGTTATAATTTTCGTAAGCGACTTTTTCATGTGATATCGGCATGAAAGACGATGCCTTTTTGGATAAAATGAGGCGATTGTAGTATGACAGAGTTGAATGCCAAAATAGTAAATGCGAAAACAAAGTTCTCAAGCCGGAACAGGAAGTTCGTAACAGAGTAATACTAAGAAATCCCCCCACTAAGCCGGCTGAAAATGCTTGATAACCTTTTATTTTGCGCGGAAAATTCCCCAAAAAATGCAAAATAGCAGTTTTCTACCAAATTCATGCTAAAAGGAAGCTATTTTTCGGTTCTTCGTCAATATGAATTTTTTTAAATCGATAGGTGACGAGCTTTCAATTATTTTTAAAATAATTTCAAATTGTTTAAACCATTATTATTTGTTTAAACAATTTTTCCCCTCTTGTAAGTCGTGAAAAATTATTATCTTTCAGGATAAATGATATAAACTTGATGAATGTCTAGAGTAGTACTTCTGGTTCAACATATTTTTATTATATATTTTATTATATATAATGTTGTATATCCAGAAAAAAAGTTTCATTTTCCTACCTCTTCCGGAACACCCTGGGTTTCAACCACTAAGATGATAGATAAACCCCTGAAATAAACTTTTTGGGTATTTTTGTACATCAAATAGAACCACTCTACACCATAAAATTTTTGGTGTAGAATTTAGGGCATTTTTTGAAATTTTTTTCGGTTTTTTATTATCATAGGGTTTTAAAACCAGGATGTTTCGGAAGCGATGGGGGAATTTAACTTTGTTGGGTATCTTAAGACATCAAATTGAACCATTTTAAATCGTAAAATATAAGTTCTAGAACTTAAGGCATCTTTTGGATTTTTTTCGATTTTTTATTACCCTAGAAGTTGAATAAGGGTACTTTCCGTGAGACTGAGAGGGTTGATACATATTTGGCATTATGTTGGCACCAAATCACCCCATTATAAAAAGTAAAATTTTAGGTCTCGAACTTAGATAATTTTTTATGCTTTTTTCAATTCTTCGTGGTTGAACAGGGGTGTCCTACGGAACTGATAGGGCTTCGGTACCTTCTAGATTTAATTTTGGCACCACGTACTGCTATAATCAACAGTAACATTTTAGGTCTAAAAGTTATGTCATTTTTTATGATTTTTTCAATTTTTAGGTGTTAAATTGGGCTGCTTTTCGGAGGTGCTATGAATCTTCTTCGGGTATTTTCGGTCATTAAATACAGAGGTTTAAAACTTTCAAATTTTAGGTATTGCGAGAAAAAAATGTCGTTTGAAATTCGTTTTTTGTAAACGTTGCAAACTTTAGCTTGGTAGCTTACCAAACCAACTTGGCCATACCGAGAGAGCACGGGTTCGATAGAATTTGAACAAGGAAAGTAACACAAATCTATTACGTTTTTAGTACATATTGTAATATTTTTGTTACTGCAATTTGGAAACTTGAGAAATTAGAATGATTGAAAGGGAATCGGTCAATAATTGGAGCCTCGGCCGGGAGAACGTTAAATCAATAAAAGTACTCTTACTGAAAACTATATTCATAGTATAACAAGAGATTATCACCCGACGATTTTTTTTCTACATAGTAGTATAAATGTGTAATTGATCTTAAAGATTTCAAAATTGAACAATAATTTCCAGATTACTAACAATTACACAAATGTATTCTACTTCTTTGCAATGAATTTCACGAAATATAAAAGAAAAAATTAGGTCCAAAATTCAAGTAATTTTATTTGAATTTATAATTCAAATTAAGAGAAGATAGTCATCACCACACTTCAAGAATAGAAGATTTGTTCATATTATCATAAGTGAAGTATTTTTGGCATCATTTTGTCTTAGAAAAATATTTCTAAGGATTAAACGATTTTAAGTGACATTTTTCATATAAATTAAGGTGACATTTGTTAAATATATAACAGCAGATTTATCAGCGGAATCGTATTATGCCTTCTTTAATATGTAAAATTGTTTTATATTCTTTTTTTTGTATACATGAGACCAAAACTATCCAGCAAATGTGGAAAATCTTGACCTCTTCCTTCTTCCGCTCACTATTCACAAGAAATACTTAAAAATCAGTTTCCAGTTCTCTTTTATTGTGCCTATTCAGAAAAGATTTAGATTATTAATATTCTTCTACTACTAACATTCATGGGCTTGCTTCATTTAAAAAGTAAGTATAAAATAATGGTATAATAATTAATATTTTCAACAAACATGACATTTTTTTTCAAACATGCTTGGTTTTTGAAAAGCTTCCAGGTTGAATTGTTCGTTCCTAAAGTTTCCCAACATAAAAATGCTCTTTGTTCAATGATAAAGAGAATTTAAACAATATTCTCAATTTGAAACGCTTCAACATTGAATTTGATAATTTTGTACTAACACATAAAATCTTGACATTATAATATTGTGCTTACACACGCTGAAGAAAATTCTGTTAAACTTGCAGGATTTTCAGTTAAAATAGGGACAGCGTAGTTTTACTGTAAATATTGCCGAATTTTCTGCAGAGCTTATCGAATTTTCATTAATTTCCCAAATTTTCAAATATTTTCTGTGCCATTTATTGAACTCTTCTGTCTAAAATTCCGCGGTTGTCTTTTAAGAGAGAAGTATTGTATATAATTGTATATAAGACAATGTATTTAGAAGACCTATCTCACGGTCGTGAGACATCGTTTCATCTGAAACGTTACCGCGATTTCGCCGGCAGCGGGTGCAATTTTGTAGAATGGCACCCAATCCCAGTGGCATACCGCGGTTGTCCTTATGACAAAGTTTTAACTATATGTTATTTGAAAAATATATTTTCCCTGTTTCCTTCTGGTTTGCAAAAATATATCCCATTCATTGCAATGAAAAAAATCTTCCCGCTGCAACGCGTTTCAATTTAGTGCCTCTTATTTGGGTCTAAAGTTAGTCACTTTAAACCGGAAAGAGAGGCATTGAATTGGGTAACTGTACCATCGAAGATTTCTTTTCCTGAGTTTCATTTTAATGTCTGAGTGCCGCTACTAGATTCCTGACTCTGCGTGTTGTTGACGATGAGGAACGCATGTTCAAATCTACGAAAATGCTTCGAGTTAACCTTCGACAAAACAGCTTGTTTCAATATGATTATAAATAAATGGAATTACAACCCATTCCATTGTTTTTTTAGAAACCCCTCTTCGAACCGGAAAAAAGGCATTAAATTGGTTTACTGTACGAAATGAAGACTTTGCAGGTCTAAAAAAAGACCACTAGTGGGACCGAGCAGTCATTTACTTTTACATTGAAACAAATTGACGACATGAGAATAATAACTGGATGAGTACCATTTGAAGTCGGCACTTTTAATACCTTATGTTAAATGTAACAAGTGCCGACCCCATATGATCCTTGTCGAGTGGTCATTTACACAGCAAAAAAAGCTAGGCTTACTTTTGTTGCATCTTTTTTTCCAGGTCTTAAGTTGAGCCGTTTCTGAGGTAACTTTATGTAATTTTATTTTGTTTGACAACTCAGTTAAAGTATTTTTGACTGATAAATGCTTCGCGTTAATTAAGGGCCGATATCTGAGTCAAAATGAGCCTAGGTTTTTTTTGCCCTTCTTCAATTGCGTGTAAATTTCCTACTTGAAAACGGGACACATCACGTCTAATGTTATTAATACTTGAAAATATTCTGCAACAAATGATGCACTTAAAAAAAGGATTCTACTTTTCATAGTGATAGCAAAGAATTTCTGTGGGATATTACATTTATAACCTAAGATATCTGCAAATTGAAAATCTGAATAGCCCTAGGATATTCCGAGGATATACCCATTTTATATGACAAGAATGTCCCCGAGATATCCCAATTATACAATTTGGTATAATCCTGAAAATGTGGATATATCTTCTGAAAACTATGTATATTCAATTAAAACAAAAAAAAATAAACCTATCATTTTGTACAAAGCATGGCATTCCGCATTATAGTCAATTAAGAGTCTCTCGCGAATTAGAAATTAGGCTATATTTTGATAGTTTTTCATATGTCATCGATGTTAATGAAATATGTGGTATGTGTAAAAAATTTAATATGAAGACCTAGCCCATAGGACGAGTTGTATTTGTGATCGTGCTGCCTGCCCGGATTTATCGTTATCAGAAGAGCCTGATCCAAATAGTTTTTTAATATTAGGATGCAAGAGGTCTCAAGTGATGAAAAGGGTAGTTGAATCAATAAATCAGTTCAAGCTATATTGTCTGCAATTTAAACTTGAACGTAATATTATCTGTCACTTTAATATGAATGCGCAAACTCAGGACATTTTTCAATTGGATATATACTAAGCAAGTATATATTTGCATACAATATACATTTTTTACCCGTTATCCGGATCAGAAACAGTCTTTTTTGAGCTTGTAATAGTTGAAAATATCAAATATTTTTGAATTTTACGATTATCTATCACTTTAACATGAATGTGCGAATGCAGGACAAGAATGCAGGGCAAGATCTTTCCTTACTGAAACAAAATTGTGAGGGAGATAAAATGAAGTTGTTTTCTAGATGCCAGATAAGTCTATTGTATACAGGATTTTCCATATGTTTCAAGAGACAAAACGTGAGAGAAATGGGCCAAAATTTACTAGAAGTCGATTTTGGTGTGAAAATGACTAGAGTTATTTCATGAAGAGGGGAATATCCCGGAGCTGAGTATATTATTATAAATTTCGAGAAGGGTCGATCTGGATGCTTCGGGAAGATGTCATAAGATGTTGTAGTCGACTTTATCTAGCCCAGGAAAAGATTTAGTTTTCAGTGAGGATAACGCTATTTATATCTCCGCTTTAGAAAAAGGAGCATCGAGAAATTAATTGCACCTAAAATCTGTAGGGAATGTGTGATAGAAACTTGTCGGAGGAATTAATTCGTCAATCAGAAGGTGTCAGTTGGCTATGATTGCTCTGTCTGCTGAATCTTTATATAGGAGTCATTCTATCCAACGAATTACAGAACTTCCTCAAGGAATTTCTTCGTGCTTGGTTGAAAGAGCGTTTGGCTTTCGCCTCCGCCCTTTGCATTTTTAAGTAATTAGGATAAGATTTGCTTCGCCTGAAAGCTCTGGTGGTTGGATTTCTTTCGACGACGGCTTTACCGCATGTTTTATCCCACCAAAGAGCTGGCACAAAACGTGTATTATTTAAGCGTTCAGAATTTCAATTAGAATGTCTAATAGGGGAGGAAGGTGGACAAGTAGGAGTATCGGCCTTGTCGACTCATTCAATGAACCGATTACAACTGAAGAGAGGTGGTATGGAGCAAATGACGAAATACAATTATTCTTTTCAAACAAAAAACCTCTCCACTTGAAATAACGGTCGATGAGGATATGGTCTCGATTTCGTCACATTTTTTGAAGGCAAAAACGTTTTTACATTCTCATCCTAATGAGAAGGCTTTATGTCAAATTTGACTTCGTCGATTTTTATCCAATCTCCAAGTTTTGAGACCCCGCGAGGCAGAACAAAACGATTTTTACGAAGGTGCCTGTCTGTTTTTCTGTCTGTATGTTTGTATGTATGTATGTATGTATGTATGTCTGCATGTGTGTATGTATGTTATTTGTATGTCTGCAGGCATATATGTCTGTATGTCTGTATTCTGTAGACACGATAACTTTCGAAAGACTGATCAGATTTGATTGAGCTTTGACACCTTTTTAAGGCATAAAAAGAAGGGACGAGTTCGTTAACCAGCCATATTTGACCTACGGTTCTGGTTCCATCCATCAAATGTTTTTTTTTTCAACTCAAAAATTCCCTTTTCCATCAAAACTGTGCGAGATCTGTTAAAACGTTAAGAAGCAAAATTGTTCACCTCAAAAATAGGAAAAAATTTGGAAAAACCCATTTTTGCCAAGGGGCATATTTTTTGTTTTAATTGTGGAAAAATGTTAATAAGAATGAAATATTTCATTCATAAAAAATAAAATTTTTGGATAAACGACAAGAAATACAATAAAAAATGAACAGACAGAAGTAGTTCGCCTAAAAAAGGTCTACAAATTTGTTATAAATCATTTTTAATAGGTCAATAATCAGGACGATTAGCTTAACAGAATATTTCGGTTATAACCATCGCAACTCCCTTATAAGATCTTTACACCTTTCTTGCTTATCATTCCCCTTGGCTATGATGTTTTCGTCAGCTGGTGCTGAAGATTCGATAACGAACATTGTTCGTTTCTCAAAGTCGAAGAGAACTATGTCAGGCCTTGAGTGCGCAACAGGAACAATTGTCGAGAATATGAAATTCAAGTATATGCGGCACTTCTCATTCTCGATAATTGACTCTATTCCCCTAGGAGCGTTTAGCGATTGTACCTTTGAATGTAGGTTGTTCCCGTATGAGATGGACAACTAGATAGTATATGTGCTAGATGTTCGAGGTGTGCATGTCACGCTCTGCAGCTATCATTGTGAATGTCTTGGCTCAAAATGTGGCGACGGTATGCTAAAGTAAAAATCACACCGTCTTGACATGTCAAAATGAAACCCTCCGTACCCGACTTCAATCCGGGTGATTTAAAGAAAGCAAAAGTTAGCTCATACGACATCGACTGATCCTCCACATTTCTGTGGAAGATGCCGAGCATCCTTTTGTCGAGGAGCTGTTCACGGAAGTGTTTCTCCTTTGCTTTATTAATCCGGACTTTCACGAGTGAGTACTCAAGATGGATAAGATTTGATGCAGTTTGTTCACCCCTGATATTGAAGTCAAAGTCGAGAGTTTCAGCAGCCTCCTTCGCTCCTTTGTACATGAATGCTCCTTTGCCCACTTCTTTGTGCTTCCTGACCATTTTAAGAAGAGGCTATCGTCCATTTGCGACTATATGTGCTGTATCCAGAAAATCCTCTGTGAAGACATTCAAAACTCAGTATTCCGTGACCATATTGACGGCATGAGATGCAGAGTCGCGGAACAGAAGGCCTAAGGTGCATGCTTCTGTTAATGTGCATAACCTCTCGTGTCCCGATATCTAGGCATCTCAACTCGACCTTCGTCTGTGGAACCACTTAAAATGAATAGACTACCACCGGGACGGCAAGCATGCTCTCTGCAGAAACTTTGTTCCTCGCCGACAGTTCGGAAGACCAAATCTGTCAGATGAGACGTTTGTATCTGCTTCGGAGAGTATCCTTTAGAAAAGTCACGTCCTGAGTGCGGCTCTGTGGCACGCCCAGGAATGTATAGGTCTCTCCAACGTCAAGGTGTCGTATAGTGGTTCTCTCAACGAGCCCAGGGTCTTCGGGGATGCCATTAAGTTTTCCTCGCTTCAAATAAACCTTGGCGAGTTTTTCTAACCTTAACTCCATTCTAATCTCCTAAAGGGATTTCTCGACAATCCTTGAAGCTAGTTGTAATTGCTTTTTATCATTAGCATAGATCTTTAGATCATACATGTGAAATGCATGAGTGACCTTATGCTTTCGATTTCCAGGTTTGCCGCAAAAGCACCGTTCGGAATGGCGAAGTGCGAGAGATAATGGCAATCTTGTAAGGCAAAAGAGGAGCGGGCTCATAGTGTTGCCCTGAAAGACACCTCTGTAAAAGATGACGTTGTTAGTTGTCACACGATGTTTCTAAGATGAGATAGTAAATCTGGTTTTCGAAAGTGGCATTAATCTCTCTGTGCACATCACGATGTGCGGATGAACCTTTAAGCTTTCCAATAGACAGATGATTAGTTAATGTGAGGCTGAATCGAAAGCTTTCCGGTAATCAATCCAGGTCATCGATAGGTTGCGCTGCGCTGGTAGGATGCTGCGTCTTTGCAGACACATCTATCCATGAGCAGGTTCTCCCGACATCCTGCTACGCCTTTATTTAAACCGCGTTGTTCGTACATTTCTTGCCACACAGGTCCGATTGTCCGAACACTCCTTACATTTAGGATAGCTGTGAAGATCTTCAACAGTGTGTTCAGACAAGTCATTGGCCTGTAATTCTTCGGGTCAGCTAAGTTGCCCATCTTTAGCAGGAGTATTGTGCGCCCTTTCACCAAACACTCCGGAATAGGCTCTTCCGTCTTTAGATATGAGGTAAAAATACGGGCCAGATGATGGTGGATTGAAGGAAACTTCTTCCACCAGATGGTCTTGATACCATCTGGTCCCGGAGCGGCATGGTTCTTCATGCCTCTTAATACTTTTTTCACCTCCTTAGTAGTGATAGGTAGGCATTCTTTCTCCGATGTTATGAGGGAATTGCACAGCCCTTGATGCTATTCATGTTCTTTGAGTCTTCTTTCACGAGATGTTGAATAACTTAGACTCCTCTTTAAAATGCTTCGACCTCCTATATTTTGGGCGGATGGTCGACAGTAACTGGAGGATCTTGAAAGAGACGTCATCGGTAAGAGAAAAACGGTTGTGTTTCTCTGACACACTTCTTCCTCCGCTCTAGACTTCTTCTAGTGCCAATCAAATACTGAATGCGGGATGCGTACTGTCTCGCCCAGCCTATCTTTGTGGTGAGTTGATGCATTCATCTGTTGGTCTTATGATTAGCCGTTGGTTTTTGTTTGACGGTTTGCATCAGCCAATGCATTCGCTGCATTATACACGCCACAATTGATAGACCAGAGACCGGATTCTTTGAAAAAATCTTCACGTAGCTCGTTATCCAGCTCAGCCAGATCTTTGGGCTTGAGACAAACCTGGATGTTGATGCTTCTTTGGGTCTCGAAGCATTGCTCTTCCTCTATTGAATTCCTGCCCGCGGTTGGTCTCAGTCACAGAGCATGCAGTCGTGCCATGTAACATTCTGGTTTAGGGGCCATACTTGTATCGTAGAATTCTAGTAGGTCGTCATTGAGTCGAACCGTCCACTTAAAAGTAATGACATTCTGCTGGTCAATCACATTGACTCCGTCTTGATCGGCTCCCCCAACTCTAGGATAGTCGGCATTGTTGTCCGGCCGATTGTCGCGAGCCCTGCGCGTTCGATTGTTTTGAACCACTATGTTTGTTGTTATAATTGTTGTTCCCACGAGCAGCTAGGAAGACGGGTTCGCCCAACCTTGTAGAGCCCCGCATGCAAGGATAAGGCTGCATACTCTGAGAGCTCGCCTGGTATCCTAGAGTCAACGTGAGAGACACCTCACCCAGGTGCCATTCAGCTTTCGACACACTTAGTAGAAACCCTTGGTACCGGGACCCTTTATCCGCAAACCCGAGGAGTTTCGGACAAATTTTAATCAAGCGCGAAGCACGATATACGTTATGAGAATGTGTTCGTTAAAGCCGAAGAAGCTTTAACAAACGAGAATTCACAATCACAAAATTAAAGTTGTCGATGGATTAACCTTTAATTTTAAAAGGTGTATGCACAAATTTAAATGAAGTACAAAGTCTGAGCGCGTAGCTCGAGATAAATACATCATCAATCGTGAAGCGCGAGATCCAATAGACGCGCGCTCTAGGCCCGCTCAAACTTGCGAGCGTAGCGAGCCGCGTTTATAGCGCGCGATGTGAATGTGCCCGCCCAGCTGGCAGATTGTTTCTATTTGAAACGTTTTTTCTAAAATCAACTTAGTTAATTCAACCAAAATCTTTTCTATAATTATTAATAAAAACGCACTAACTTTTAACTTATTATCATAGTTGAAAGACAATAAACCCCAACTTTAGAAAATTGTTGTATTCAAATATATATATAGTAGGTGCTGGGAGCGCCTGCTCCCAGCGAAATCCTGCGGTTGTTCTTATGACAAACTTTTAACTATATATATATATAAACAATATTTCAATATTTGATCTTTTAATAAAAATTATATATAATATAAACAAAATATTCGGTACGAGTAATTGTCCTTGTGATCGGTGCTGTCGGAGATACGAAATTATTACTGGTTCAAAACCTTAAAGCCATACCCGCGTGCCAAAAATATGCCACGGCACTTGCGAGATGGATGAAGAAAGCTGTCATCCTTGGGTCGCTTCGTGTCCTCAAAACACACGAGAGTTTCGCCGGCCTGTCGTTGTGATTTCTT
>JAABKJ010006942.1:0-21426 GCA_011634705.1 Andricus grossulariae
AAAAACCTGGAAACGGCGACCTGCCTCTTGAGCAGGGTGTTTTCTATTACCCCGCCGATCCCACTCCGGACGGACATAATCCTTCGAACCGGAAGCTGCTCTCTGAGTTAATAATCCATCGGGAGGACCCGGTGGAAGTAGAGAGAAGAAAACACCGAAATAAGTATCGGTTCCTCATCCGGACCTCGAAATTGGGTATTCGTCGTCCACAGATGGCTGGAACGTACCCCAAAGAAGATTTTTATAAGGATCTCCAACGATTCAACCCGCAGGAAGCGGTCCACACCCAACACCTGCAAAGGACAGCATCACAAGGACTCGCCTACCCTGCAAACCTCGAACGATGGGCCTTTTTCCGGGACCCGAAGGCGAGAACCTTTGTAGTACGACTACTCCTCAACCGCATCAGGGGAAAGAAGCCCTAAAGGACCAATGGAAGCAGGGAACCCGTGGAAGTTGTTTCTTCAAGACAAGGGAAAGAGGACCTTCCTTCCGCACCCGACTAGCCAGCAAAACCCGCCAACGGGTATGACAAGCCTCGACGCATGACTTCTCCAGACGCAAGGGTTCGTATACATAGAACCCCTGTCAGAAATAAGAGATCTGCGTCTCAAGGGAAGAGAGGAGATATAAACCATCAACCTGTAAATGAATCACCGGCCCCTTTCGGGGCCACCAAAGAATTATAACGAAGGGTACTTCTATTCTACATAACAACCAGGGAACGTATCAATTGGTGGCCCAACTTAGGGGCATGAAAGTGACAACTTCACGTCACTTCTGCACGACCTGAGAAACTCATGCTCAACTGAAAACGGGCGATGGTCCTTCGGACACCACCCGCCAGAAGGAAGAAGATCACCGTAGAACGAACCGTCGTCACCCGTTCAACAGCAACCACTTCCGGAAGTGGTCAAAAACATCCGGAAGTGGTCAACAACATCCGGAAGTGGTCAACAACATCCAGGGCGTCCAACAGCAGTACAGAGGAGACCTCAGATACAGTAAGGGACACAATCTCGCTTGCTGTCCAGAAATCTCCTCCTGCCCCAGCGTTACGGGACAAGGTTGTCCCTGGCCTTCTCCAAATAGGCCTAACAGTCTCACCATCTTCTCCAGGGAAGCAAGCTACCCAAGATTGTCCAGGTCCGGACAAATCAACTCTAGACTCCTCGCTACTGGACAAGGGTGTGCCAACGGGCACGCAGCTCATCACCCACGTACAGGCGTCACACCAGTCCAGCCCTAGGATCGTCAAGGAACGAGGGCCCAATTCAGGAAAGACCGAACTTTGACTATCAGTCACACCTTTTCTGGACAGGAGCACGAGGATCCCGAGGCTTTCATACGCGAATGCGAACATTATTTCGCGCAAATGTCCATCGAGTCCTCATAACGGACCCGCCTCGCCGGAAAGGCCCTTAAGGAATCACCGGCCAAGTGGTGGGAAGTATATAAATCCCTCTCACTGACTTAGAGCAAATTCAAGGAAATTCCGCGACAAAAATTTGCAAGCCACACCACGCACATGCGCCTGAACACACAGCTCTACTCGAGAAAACAAACTGAAAAGGAGCCAGTGACCGTATATCTTCAACAAAAATATATGCTGGTACTTCCGCTCCTACCTGCCGCCTCCGAAGAGGACATCGTCCGAATTCTTTTGGAGTCTCTGTGTCCTTCAATACGCAGAGTCATCCGTGCCGCATTCCCGCAAACCTTCGGGGATCTAATGGACCGTGCCGTCGAAGCCAAGATGGACGAGGCCGAATAACACACCTGAAAGGAGCCGAAGAAGGAAGAAGCGAAAAAAGTAACCCCTGCCCCTGGAAGCTTCAACAACGGAGTAGAGCGTCGCTGAAACGCTCCACCCTGCAACTACTGCCCCGAACACCAGTATCTTTGGGACTGCCCGGTCTTTCAGTCGCAACGACGAGATGTCCCCCAGGAAAACTGGCGACGCTCGGCGGCCAGAGAGACTGCCGAGCAGCCTACCAACCAGGAGTCCCGGCCCTGAATATTACCAGCGCCACTCCACGTCGACTCTCTAGCCTCCGTGTACGTCTCGGTGAGAAGGAAACTATTGCACCACGAGATTGTTTTCGGAATACCCTGGTTTGAACAACATCAGGTTACTTATGAACATCGCCTAGGGTGCATCTACTTGAGAGCTCAAGAACGGACGCGCTTGTACCTTATCTCCGAGACCAGGCAGCCAGCCATCAACCCCGGGCTCCCGGAATTAGACCACGATTTTCCTCCGGAACTACAAAAGCGATTCCTCGGCACAGCAAAAAGGCATGCCTCAGTTTTCCGTCAAGGGGGCCCTCTACGCCAGACTATGTCGGTGCAGTGAGAAATTCATCTATCCGATCCAACAACATTCCGAGAACCACCTCGCCGCTACTCAGAAGCAAAACGTCGATGGCTCGACGAACAGGTGCGCGACATGCTTGCCGACGGGATGATCGAACCAGCGAACTCGCCATACAGCTCCGCCATTGTAGTCGCCGGTAAGAAGGACGGCGATTACCGTTTTGGCGAAGACTACCGCTACATTAATAAGAAAACCGTGGACGCTCCGCAATGCTTACCCCGGATCAACAAGATTTTGAAGAATCTCGGGGACACCAAGATATTTTCTACATTGGATCTAAAATCGGATATTGGAAAATTCCGTTGGCCTAGGACGCACGTAGATATACCGCCTTCACCACACCAAGTGGCGGCCAGTATCAATTGAGAGTTATGCCCTTTGGATTGAAAAATGCACCCGGCACCTTCTAAACTCTGATGCGTCACGTGCTTGCCGACTACTGGGGCCAATTCGCCATCGCTCACCTGGATGACATCATCGTGTACTCAAAGAACTGGGAGCAACATCTTCGACATCTGGCATTGGTCTTCAAGGGGCTCAACATTTATGGACTCACATGTTCGCCTCAAAAATGTAAATTTGGACAAAGAAGCCTGCCCTACCTAGGACTAGGTACTGGGTACCATGAACTGGCTTCATGAGTACATTCCGCATTACTCAGACACCATAGCCGCCATTACTGATTTGCTGATACCCAAACGCCCATACCGATGAAATACCGAAGCTCAAAATGCTTTAGACGCCGCAAAGCAACCATGTCTCCATCAGAAGGCTGTCAGCCAACCTGATTCGTCCCTTCCATTCATCTTACAGAGAGACGCTAGTGCCCGAGTAATGGGCGCTGTCTTGATGCAGCCAGGACCAGAAGAAAAACGTAGAATAATCTCGTACGCCAGCGCCAAATTTTCTTCAACTTAAGCAGCCTTCCACTGCAATGAACAAGAATGTCTTGCCATCATCTGGGCGATCACCCATTTGCGGCCATATTTAGGGGATCGGCGATTTATCCTGCGCACCGATAGTAAGACACTGACGTGGATAGACCGTCAACAGGACACGCGGGATAAGTTTACACGGTGGCACGTTTTCCTTAGCCGATATACCTTCGATATCGAGCACTGCCCCGGAAAAGATAACAAGCTACCAGACGCCTTATCTCGTTACCCGGATCCTGAGACGCCATCAACCGGAGAACCTGAGCTGGAACCGATAGTACCACCTACTTCGTCCAGCTCTCATGAGGTACCCATCGAATCCATTCCGGTCCTTTACACCACAAATGTCCCATCTCTCTTCGAGGATTTCTCCATGGCTCAGTTAGATGATCCGAACCTAAACGCAGAAATCATCAAATGGAACAGGATCCGAGGCCAGTCACAACGAACGGCGGAGGAAAGTCCATTCTTTCAACGTCATCGCCTGGATCAGAACGGGTTCTGGCGCCTCGGCAACGACCTCAATAGTTGATTACTTCCCGTTCCAAAACCTCTTCAGTAAAGAGTAATCTGGGAGTACCACGACGCCCCACATGCACAATATCAAGACACACATCGACCACGATCAGCGCACATCGCCTGGGATGCTATTGCCGTGGACCTCATGGGCCCCTATCCGCGTAGCAACAAGGGACATCGCTTCATCATGGTGGTCACGGATATGTTCTCACGGTGGACTGAGGCTTTCCCGATGCACTCATCCACGTTCACACACATCACAAAACTTCTAGAGGAAAAAGTTTTCTCTCGTTGGGGATACCCCCGTCGAATCCTGAATGATAACGGGACGCAGTTCACAGGACTAGTGTGGGCCAAAGCCAGCCCACGTTGGGACTGCGAGTTCTGGACAACTCCTGTCTACCACCCACGAGTCAACCCCACCGAGAGGGGGAACCAGGAGATCAAGAAGGGACTCCGACTACGGCTAACACCACAGACTCAGCGAACATGGGACCGATACCTGCCAGAGCTTCTATTTGGACTTCGTCGACGTCAAAACGCAGCTACTGGTAATAGTCCGAGCTACCCACTCATGGGTAAGACCATTCCACTATCCGGAGAGTGGCGCCTGCATAGTACAGTGCCTCCACCACCAGAAGATAGTCGCGCAGCAGATCGACAACAACGTCGGAACCAAGTGCGGCCGCACCAACGACGATATCAAGAAAGATATACCACCGAAGCACTCCAACCACCTTACGAGGTCGGAGATCGGGTGGTCACCACTAATAACCGGTTGTCAGACAAGGCCGCGGGTTACAACGCAGAACTGAATCATCGCCGAATCGGACCCTACCAAATCACACAACATGTTTCTGGAGATGTATACTACATCCAGAAGGACGGACATGAAGAAAAGGTTCACGACAAGAACCTCTGGCCAGCACCCACTCGATCAGATCCTCCAGGACGACAATTGCCGTTTCTTCAATTGGGAATTCCATCAAACCACGAGGTCGGTGAGGAACCGTCTCCACTCAACGACTACGCCTCCTGTTCAGAAAAGGGAGTAGCCTCATCCTCAGCTGCATCCACAGCTGAGGGTGTCGACAAACAGTCGTACAGCTCGTCCGAGCCTCTCAGTTCCCAGCCCAGGAAAGGTACGCGCCAGAATCACTGAATCTGACGCGTCTTCGACGGTCGCACTACCAACTACCAGTGTCGCCGCACAGGCGTGCTTTTTTTTCGAATTCTTTCATCAACAAATATTATCCACTGTATGGGTTGAATTTCTAAACCTTACTTTGAAGGCACATAATTGTAGAGAATTATGAAATTTTAAAATGTTAGCTTCTTCAATATGGGCGCAGCTTCCAGTGCTAACTTATGAATAATAATAATAATAAATAATAACTATTAGGATATGCTTATCATGTCGTAATTATAAATATATATGTATATAAATTATAGGCAATTATATACACATACGTGTATTGTTTATAATATTGTGATATTATTGTTATAATATTCTATAATAATAATAACAATTATAATTATATACAAGGTCTTTATAAGTATTATATGATAATATTATATGAATAATACTTTAGTACTGTTACATTGCTGTATTTTATATTGGTTGCATCTCTTGAAATTCAAATCTAATTCTGGAAGAAAATACCATTCGATCAATTAATGCGATTTAAATGTTTACTCAAATTGACAAGTAATATTAGATTTTAAGTACTTTAAAAATTCATGTAACACGGAGAAAAAGCATAGAGCAGCTAGCTGGCAGCGGGCTAGAACAAGCAATGATGCTGTTGGTCCGAACGGACGGAGTCGGGCAAACCGTCGAACTTCGGTCAGAGTGGAAGAGTCGAGACAAGCTGTGGCGCGCGCCCAGGACCTTTATGCATAAAGGTACGCGTTCCGGCCACCATCGTCACTCGGCCCTCACACGGCATTCGACAAGTATCAGCTCTCTCGATTTCTGCTCTCCGAACCTCAAGTAGCGTCTCTACCAATCTCTACGTGACTACTAGTTAATTCACTCTCTTTCTATCTCTCTGCCTAGGAAGTTATTGGAAACAAAGCAAACATATTGGAAATCAACTCGTGTTCATCTGGATACCAACTCATCCTCTTCGGCTCTTTCAGAGCAAGCTTTTCGAAGCTCCTCCAGCGTTATTTTGAATTTTACGAAAGAAAACCTGCTCTTTTTAGAGCAATATTCATTGAAATATTTGTTGAACGCATTACGGTCTTGTACTTCGGTACTTGACCAAAGTTAGGAAAGAAGGTTAATTCGTGATCACCCTCGGGTATCATACTTTTTAGCCTTTTGACTGACATATTGGGAGTCTCCGCTCTCCAATGAAACTTGTTGAACGCATTACGGTCTTGTACTTCGGTACTTGACCGAAGTTTCGGAAGGAAGGCTAATTCGTGATGTCCCTCGGGTATCATCCTTTTTAGCCTTTTTGACTGAGCTTCTTGGGAGTGTCCGCACTCCAACAAAAACTTGTTGAACGCATGACGGTCCTGTATTTCGGTACTTGACCGAAGTTTCGGAAAGAAGGCTCATTCGTGATGAACCTCGGGTATCATCCTTTTTAGCCTTTTGACTGAGCTTCTTGGGAGTCTCTTCACTCTAAAAATTCGTAAACGAATTCCGTTTGAGTACTTCGGTTCTCGGATCATCTCTATTGGACAACTGGAAGCACGGATGGGATCAAATCTCAAAAAAAGAGTGCCCGGGCCATTCGTCGACTACGAGAAGCCGAACTCCGAGCCCAGGGGCAGGTTCTGACTATATCACCGCCAGGAGGCTTGCCTTTTGGAGACACATGCCAGGTTAGCGAACCTGGAAACGGCGACGAGGCCCAAGCCCCTGGAAACTGGGACAAGGCCCAAAACCTTGGAAACGGCGACAAGGCCTAATCCCTGGAAACGGCGACAAGACTCGAAACCTGGAAACGGCGACAAGGTACAACACCTAGACACGGTGACAAGACCCAGAAGCCTGGAAACTGGGATAAGGTCGAAACCCCTGAAAGCAGCGACAAGGCTCAAACCCCTGGAAACGGCGACAAGGCCCAAACTCCTTGAAACAGCGACAAGACCCAAAAAACTGAAAACGGCGACAATGCCGAAAAATCTGAAAATCTTCAAAAAGTTCGGTCTAAATTCGCTCCGACCAGGCTTCGCTTCGACTCGGAAGCCGCTCTCTGAGTTAAAAATCCATCGGGAGGACCCGGTGGAAGTAGAGAGAAGAAAACTCCGGGATAAGTACCGGCTCCTCTTCCGGCCCTCGAAATTGGGTATTCGTCGTCTACAGACGGCTGGAACATGCCCCAATAAAGATTTTTATAGGGATCTCCAACGACTCAACCCGCAGGAAGCGGTCTACACCCAACACCTGCGAAAGACAGCATCAAAAGGACTCGCCTACCCTGCAAACCTCGAACGACGGGCCTACTTCCGGGACCTGAAGGCGAGGTCCTTTTTAGTAGAACGATTCCTCAACCGCATCAGGGGAAAGAAGCTCTAGGGGACCAATGGAAGCAGGGAACCCGTGGAAGCAGGGAACCCGTGGAAGTTGTTTCTCCAAGCCAAGGGAAAAAGGACCTTTCTTCCGCCCCCAACTAGCCAGCAAAACCCGCCCAAGGGTATGAGAAGCCTCGATGCTTGGCTTCTCCAGACGCGAGGGTTCGTATACCTAGAAACCCTGCCAGAAATAAGAGATCTCCGTCTCAAGGGTAGAGAGGCGATATAAACCATAAACCTGTAAATAAATCAACGGCCCCTTTCGGGGCCACCAAAGAATTATAACGGAGGGTACTTCTATTCTACATAACAACCAGGGAACGTATCATATTAAACTTTCAATCACTTTCAATAATTATTGTGAATTATCTCAAATATGTTTCAGAGTATATTTAATTATTAATGTAGCATTTATGAAATTATATATTGTAATTTCCTAAGGCGTTTATTCAAAAATTATTATTTTCTGAATACACTTTTGTAATTTTTGTTCAAGTCCAAACCGTGATTCTGTACAGATACTAGATAAGATCTGAACAGTCTTCATTCTTTTAAAATTCATAACGAACTCCTAGAAGGCGCCATGACTGGGACTAGACAGCAGAAAGGTTTGAATCAAACACGTAGCAAAACTAAACAGCGCCAGTATAGCACCAGGCTAGTATTGCGTGAATAGACAGGCTTGAAAAAACCTGTACTGGCTTAAGCATGATTCAAGACTGCCGCGAAATTTTTCCACACGGGTCTTAGGAGCCAAGAAAATTGAAGGAAAAAGTTTTTTTTCCACTCGACTACCTAGTTTCTCAAATTTGGACACTGGCAGAGAATCAAATTTTCAATTTTAAAAAAATTACAAAGGTGAATTTTCATCCAATAACAAAAAACGTTGGTCGATGTATCTGAATAATTATATCCAATAATCCAATTGTTTTGTATATAGTTAAAAGTTTGTCATCTATATATGTATATATGTTTATATATTTTTTATTTTGCACATTTCCAAAAATACCCATGGTGTTTGAAAGTATAAAAATTAAAACTGACTAGCGCTAGATCAATTCGTCCAGGCTAATACTAGATTAGCTCGTTCAGACTAGCGTTTAACTATTCAAAAAAGTTTCACTTCTGCTTAGTGCCACAATAAACTGTCTTGATAGCACCACATTTGCGGTTAGGAAGATCTATCCCGGCCCCGAATAGTTCCCCGATAATTTTCTACACAGGTCCATATCCTGCTTTTAGAATTTTCATTTTGCTTTATTCTCGAGGGCGAGGGGCACCGGAAGTTTAAAAATAAGGTTATAGAAGTGGGGAACGTGAAAAGTAGGAACCTTCAATAATAGAAAGCGATTCAGTAACATTTTCAACTACGTTGAAACAATAATTAGCAAGGCACTATTACGAAATATGTGAATAGGCTACATTACCTCCACCAAACATAACGTGTTTGTAAGTTACTGCTTAAAACTGGAAAAGCACGTATTATTTTCACACTTAATCTATTTTACCGTATGTTCTTTAAGTGTGTTTTTTTTTTTTTGCTTTTTGATTATAAATCTGTTAGGGAGTCAATGATGCTAATTATGGCTTATGATTGGCTACTCTTGGACTAACATTGGCGAATTCTTTGAATTATAATGCCATTAATGGACCAATGATCGGGCCAAGCTTGGGCTAAGCAAGGACCAAGATTGGAAAATAATTTTTTTTGTCATCTTGGCCCATCATTGATCCAATGATTGGTCTATCAATGGCAGCCAAGCTATACATGTTTTCGATATCATGGATCAGTCTTGGCCACCAACCATGAACCGTGACTGAATTGCAATTCTTGAAATTAGCGTCATCATTCGAAGATTTTGCTAATTTTGGCCTAAGTCTGGTTGCCAATCTTGAGGCAACAAAAAACAATTGCTTGCAAGTATTGGGCCATTCCTGAGCCAATGATAAAAAATTAGCAATTTTCCACTTAACAGATACAATATCTAAAAAAAATGACAAAATGTCGGAACCCTGAATAGGCCCTAAAATTATATTTCCTGTACTTAAGAACAAAGTGTAACAAGAATTGTTAAATATGTAACAAATTAGTCTAGAGCCAGAAGGAAAATTATTCCATATTTTTTAAGGTTATCAGGTTTTGCATTATTTTTTAAACACACCTTAAAATTTGGTAAGCTACTTTTCTAGACTTGGCAAAAAATTAAACAGAAATTAAAAATATTCAAAACCTTAAATAGGAGGTTTCAATCTTCTAAATTATTGTTTAAAATATAAAGTTAAGTGATTTGATACAAGATTTTTAAAAGAGGCACAACCTCGCTTTTTATACACTTTAGTAGCGTTTACTATGCTCATAATCGTTTTCCAATATCCTTAGGTTATTTTACTTTACGTTCAAATTGTCAAAAAGTCCAGAAAATTGTATAGACAAATCTTCGTATTATTATACAGTAAATCACACTATTTACTGAAATAACTCGTAGAAGAAATTCTGCACGCAAGTGCAGAATTGAAGTAAACTTTAGAAATATAAAAACTATCAAATCATTGATGATATATACTTATTATTTTTAAAAACTCTAGAAAAATTATGTTTTTTCTAGATATTCTCTACTATAGATGAAACAGCTTTGTTTGCAATTTAATTTTTGAGAAAAGTATAGTTTCTTTGTTTTATGTGCCAGATTGTTTTAGTTTTCTCCTTCTTTAATTCTAATATAACTTCTATTAATTCTGTAATTCGAGTGTCTACGGTAGTAAGTCACTAAAAGTTACATAGAGTGGGAAGAGGTAAAAGTGGAAAAAAATAGTTTACTTAATTTATGGATAGCCCCAAATATGGTGTTTAACTCATCACCAAACATAGAAAATTATTCCTAAAATCGTTTAAGTTCCTAAAATAAAAAATTCGTTGAATCCACTGTTTAAATACGGACCAAGAGCATGGATAAATATTGCGTTATTGCTAAATATTCATGAAAAATATTTATTCTTAGACTGGAAATTTCTACGAAGATAAACATACGACATTTGTTATTTAAGTTCCTTTTCTTATCAGATGCAACGTCAGATTATTGAAACCAGCGCAAACAAGCTGTTTGGCCTAAGAAACTTTTTTTAGAAACGAAAAAGACAAAAAAATCCTTGTACCTACTAAAGAAGCATCTTATGATAATACTGTTCACACTAAATTCCAAAGTGTCAACTTTTGATGGGAAACGGAAAGTGAATCAAAACGTTACAAAATTAAGAAATAGTGGACACTTACATTAGGGCATAATAAATATTACAACCTTATTCATATCTTCCAATGCAGATATAAACAGTTTCTCCACTGTGCAATGATTTGACTAATTTTTGGATTTAAATTGGACACTCTCGGATTTAGTGTGAACAGAAGGGTGGTTCAAAAAATGATTGGATTTTTTTTTAATTTTCTTTCATATCGCTCGGAAAATTGTTCGAATTCACAACAAAATAAATGAACTTTTTGTTTTGGAAATCAATGATATTTAGAGGTTCCGCAAGCCCCATGCAGTTTAATACGTATTTCCGATAAGAAACAAGACGTTTTTTTAAATTTTATACAATATCGTCAATATTAGGTTAATCGAGTTTAAGCTCAAAATTATTCTTTGCAATTAGCGACAAAATATAAGTCAGAACTTATTTTTCAAATATCGACCTCACAAGTCAGTTTTATAGGGTCCCAACAAAACCCATAAGTGAGAAATTGGGTTTTTCGAGTTTCTGTTTTTTTTTCTGAAACATTGAACATTTCGTTAACGTGTCTCTGACAGCGAGGTAATAATTAATACAATTTAACAAACCTAATTTTCAAACAAATTAATAATGTGTATTTTTTCTATCATTTTCTCCTATATTAATGCTATATAGTCGCATTTCTTATGTAATTTCTAATTCTTTGTCCACGTTTCGCTTAGTGGGGTCATAATTAATACAAGTTAACAAAGATTATTGTTTGAGTCATTTACTAATTCTTATAACTATATTCTCTTAGATAATTTCCAGAAAGTTGCGTTTTTTCCTAAAATTTCAACTTTGCTTTGGCTTTTTAGTTATGAACAAATAATATATACACATTAGAAAAAATCATTTTTTGAATAATCTCTTTCTTTTTTGTGAATATATTTTCCTGAAATAAAACAGACATTTGTAAAATTGATATATATCTTCAATTCCCTTCTTACTACATACGAAAATCAGAAGCAATATTCACTACATGTGGTAACAGAGTACCGGAAGAAATTTTTTGACTGCAGTAATTCCACCTAATACCTGCGCGGCGTAAGATGTTATAATCAATTAATCATTTGTTTCAGTCATTTACAGATCTACACCGACGGCCTACTCCTAACTATTCCATTTTTTGTTTTTATGATAACCTTTTCGTTTAAATAATTATTTTTGAACCATTAGAAAAACAGTAAGTATAATTCACTATATGAGTCGCATTATGTTAAATTATTATGTAAAATTATTTATAATATAAAATAAGTAGATGGAAGTCATGACAAACATATTTTTTCAAGTTTTTTCAAATTATCTCGAATTTTCTATGTTGAAAAATGTGAAATAATAAAATTTGTTCAAAATACTTATAATAATAGACTTCACCTTCAACAAAAAATCAATTAGAAAATTAAGCAATGAATTTAAATTCTCTAAAATAGAAGCAAAGGCGTATCCACTTCTTCAAACAAGAAGTAGTCGCAAATGAATATTTGTTTCGCAATTACGCAATTTTCGTTTATTCTTCCACACTCGTCTCAAACGTGAAAGAAGACAAAGAATTTCGTATCTTCAGACGAAAATAAAATTATCTATACTATGACGCTCTAACAGTAACTGCTGAGAATTTTGATAGATAATAACTTTATTTATGCATCAAATTTTTTAAGGATAAAAATACTTTTCGAATAATATTACAAAATAATTTCTTTTTTCACAATAAAAAAAACAAATGTTAAAAATAAGAGAATCATAACTGGATGAAGACCATTATTTTAGTTTTTTCTGCTCTGAATACAGAATTTTTGTTATTCTTTCACCTACTTAAAGCATTGGAAATAATATCAACATACTTCTATAATTTTGTCTGCATTTGTTATATAGTCTAGTAATAGATTTTTTTCGATTATACGCAGTTGTTTGCCTGGATTTCAAGATATATCAATAAAGCTTATTCCAATATCTGATAACGAAAAAGCATTATGATGATACAGGTTAAAATATTAGGAAAAAATATTAATAATTGCAGACGATTAATCTACATGTACGGAAATGTGAACGCATTACCCTATATGAGTAACGGGCGGGATTTCCTGATGTTGCTAAGAGAAGATAATTTTTTATGGGCAATCTAATTTACACTTTCTTACATAACAAAACCCAAATTATGAATATTTGATGTTTCAGCCAAAAAGTATTTTAAAAATTAAGACAAATAAGTTTTAATCAAACAGTTGTATTTAAAATTTCAAAATCTTTCCGCTGCGTAGGCATATTCTCAACCATGCAATATAACAAAAGAAATGAATACGAAATAATTGCTCAACCGAAAAAGGTTTACTTTATTATTCATTTTTTGATAAGGCGTCTTCTTTCGATGAAAACAGATTATCAGAGTTATAGCATTTACAAGATTAAAAAAAAACGAAAATGAAAATTTCAAGCCAAACAACGCAGGATATAAAAAAAGTCTTGATGAGAAAAACATTGCTTTTTGAACACCCTACAAGATTGTCATAACAACTTTTTCGATTTTCTTGAAAAATCGAAAATTCCAATTTTGCTCGCACAAAAAAATAATCAAAAATCAAAAATTACATTTTACTTTCAAACTTTACAAGATACGAAAAAAGATGAATTGACAAAAATTGAAAGGATCTACAAATTTGTAGAAAGTCACTTTTTGAGACGACGAGTAGTTTTTGTTTAAATTCGTAAAAAAACAGCAAAACCTAACATGCAAAAAAACTCAAATATTTTTCTCCAATAATTCTGCTTTTAAGGTTCATATAGTTTAAAATAAGTGCTGACAGTAATTTCCACAAATTGAGTAAATAAAGTTTTTTCCTTGAAACTGACTCATGAAAAATAAATATCTCAAAAAGCCAAGATTGATACAATATAATCTATGCGATAAAGACTGTAGTATATAGGCGAAAATAAAAAAGTGGGAATTATTCCATTTCGAATTGAACAGAAAAAAAATCAGATTAGGGATCGTACATATATTACATAATGTCTTTTTTTCTTTATATTCTTGTGTTCTTTTTTAATTAAAGGCAACTTTGTCCTCATCTTTATTCAAACAATAGAAAACCAAGTTACGTAATATATGTATGACCCGTTAACATAAAACATTTTTTCCGATTGATATTAATTGAAAATAATTAATTATAATTTTTCTGTATTTAATGACAATATTTCAACAAAAACCATCACAATGTTTCATCATTATTATAATTCTTTATAGTAGAATGATTTAAACAAATAACTACAGCAATAAAAATACTTTTTTACTGATTTTTTCGCGCTCAGTTTGTATATGATATATTTTTCTTAAATAAACCAATTATCTTAATTAATCTAACAATATTCTCTTTCGTAAAATTTTTTATTGGAAGTTAATTATATAAAATAATGGTAGTAAAACCTTAATTCGTTTAATACTTTTACGCTTATGTATTAAGATTATACGTTACGAAATTATCATCATTTTGAAAAATATTGTAAAAAGAGCGAAGCATTACTTTAAATTTATTTTAAAAATTGTGTAAATTCAAAATTATGTAGGTTACCGATTATTATACTTTCTGCAACTAGCTTCGAGCCTTGCAAATAACTTTTGCGTTTTCCGGATGACAAGGTGAAATGCTGGAATTTTCCTAACATTTAAAAATAATGGTCTCAAAAGCTTCCAGATTGTTTTTTGACAATTTTTGGAAATCTTTTGAAACTTTTAAAAGTATTCTAAAATATTTTCTTTCAAATTCTTTCAATCTTCTCTAAATTTCAATTATTTACAAAATTAAAACAATTGCTTTAAAATCTTCCATAATCCTTTTCAACAATTTGGTCAATCTTTTAAAATATTTTCAGATATCCTCTTAAAATTAATTTTTAAAAATACAACGAAAATTTCTCTAGGAATCATACAAAAAAATTTTCATCCTCTTGTAATCTTTCGAAGTCCCTCAAAAGCTTCGTTCTCCGATTACTATTCAAAAGGTTTAAAAATATTTTTCAATTTTTTCTTGAAATTCATCAATCAAAATAAAAAGAACATTTGAAATACTTTCAAGAATTCTAATAATTTTATTTATTTTTCACTTTCTTGAAACCTTTTATAATTCATAAAAAGCTCCATCTTCAATCTTAAAAAATCTGTATTTTGTTTTATCATCTTCAAAATCTTTTACAACTTCAAATTATTTCTTAATCTTTTTGAAACCTCTGAACTGAAAAGCTTATTTTCCGATAATTATTTCAAACGTTTTGAAATATTTTAAATTTTGTTTAGAAATTTAGTTTTCTAAACTAAAAATCTTTTGCAATTTTTCCAGGAATCTAAGATTTTTTTTGATTCTTTGAAACCTTTCAAAGTTCTTGAAAAGCTTATTTTTTTTGCAATCTTCCAAAGTGTGGAGTTTGATTAACATTCTTTAAAAATCTGTTTAAATTTTACGTTATTTATCAATCTTTTTAAAACTTCTAAAGCTTATAAATATCTTCTGAAATAATTCGAAGTTTTTGTAACTTTTTTAAATTCTGTAAAATTAAAAAATTGTCTTAAAATCATCTAGATTCCTTTTCAACTATTTTGGAATTCTTCGAAATCTTTTTAAATATTCTCCTAAATATATTTAAAAAAAAAGCATAAAAAATTTTCCTAGGAACCTCAAGTCAATTTTTTAATTCCCTTAAAAAATATTGATTAATTTTTTGAATGAGAATTATTTTCTTGAAATTCTGTTCAACATTTTGTGCTTTAAAATTTTACATATCTTGATGAGCTCTCTGACATCAGAAATTAGAAACGGATCACCGAAAAAATATTTTTACAATTCTGGTTCGCAGAGTCAAGAACTTTTTTAAATACTTGAAAAGTTTTCTGTGACGAAAATGTAACAAAAAAATGGTTAAGATCCAAAAATAAAAACTGGAAATTAAAAATGTATGAATATATATAGGGCGGTATAAATTATTAAAAAAAAAGATAAACAAAAAAACCTGCCAAATTGAAAAGTTTTATAAAACAAAATTAATGCGTAATATTACATAACTTTATTGAAACAAGAACAAAGCGAGAAAAACATGAATCATTTGAATAATTTATTTATTTTACCTTGCTTTACAGATCTTGAAAAGAATCTTTGCTCTGATAGCAGACACCTAACACGCTTTGAGTCGGTGATTTCACAATAAGATAAATATTTTGTTTGAATTAAGGGAACCGTTTCTTTCGCATATTTTTTTCAATTTAACGAAAATTAAACTACACAAAATCGTCTCGTAACAAGTCTAAATTGTCTGAAATTGTACAATTTAGGTCCATTTTGGAGACAAATTGTATTCTTTTTGGTATTTAAATTAAAAAATGAAGAACAAAAAATTCGAAATCCAAATAGCTCAAATAAAATATTTAAATTTATTTTTGGATTCATTTCAATCATTAAAATATATTAAAAATACCTTGTCAAGCTTTAAAAATCCCTAGAAGATTTAAAATCCTTTTAATTATTTTAAAATCTTTTGAAGCTTTGCATGATCTTGAAAATTCCTTAAATGTTTTGATAATACCCTGGAATCTGTAAGATCCTTTGAAATAAGTCAAAATTAATAAATTAATGAAATTCTTAAAAGCCTTCTGAAGTTCTTTGAAATTTTTTAGAGCACTTGAAAATTCCGTGGAATTTTTAAAATTACTTTAAATTATCACAATCTATGCAAAATTCCCTCAGATATTTCAAATCCTTTGAAGTATTTTTAAATTCCTTCAAATTTTTTATATCAGTTGAAAATTCCTTGAAATTTGTTTAAAAACTCTAAAATATTTCGAATATATCAAATATTTAAAAATATTTCGAAGTCCCTGGAAATCTTTTAAAGCTCTTCAAATATCCATGGAATTATTAAAAATACTGTGAAATATTTCAAATCTTTGAAATCATTTGTAGTTCTTTGAAATCTATAAAAGCTCTCGAAAATTTCATGGAATGTTTAAGAACACCCTAAAATATTTTAAATCGTATCAAATCTTTTGAATTTTCAGGGAAATGATAAAATCCTTCAATATTTTCCTGTAATTTTTGAAAATTCCTTGAAATGTATCAAATCCTTTGAAATATCTTCGAATATTTAAAATCTAGTAAAAACACCCTAAGATCATTAAAATCCTTTAAAAATCTTTTAAAATCCCTTGAACTTCTATATAGTTCTTGAAAATTCGTTGAAATACTTTGAAATACCTTAAATATTTGGACTGGATAGACTGCCGGTACCGGCAATAAATTTTTCTGCCGGTACCGGTAAAAAACATATTTCCAGCATACCGAAGGGACTGTCAGAGATCTTAGAGTAAGGTCATGTGATTCAAAAGTAATTTTGTTTCAGGTAAAAAACCCGTACCCCTTTCCAAAGTCTCGTGGGGGGCCAAAAAGGCATCCCTTTTACTGGTCACAGAAATAATTTTTGACAAACCTCTACCACTTTCCAACGTGTCGTATAACCGAAAAGGCACTTCTGTTTCATTGGTAACAGAAATAATGAAATAATGAAATGAAATAATGTAATAATGTACAATAACGTTATGTAATAATGTGCTGGCAGAGAACTTTTTTGCCAGTAACGGCAGAGAACTTTTTTGCCGGTACCTAAGGTTCGCGTGATCTTGTAGCTGCTGAGAAGCTATAAGGGTCTAATCGGACTGGAGTCCTTGATCAAGTAAACCAGAGGGACTGCATCGCAAGGTGTGCTTGCTCTGGGGGACTGACGGACTCTAGTCTGCGGGACTTCAATTAAGGAGCGATCCTTCCAGGTGGTGATAGCAAAGCCTGCTGGAATATGAAGGGGGAGTTCTCATGCGCTTAAACCATAACGTGGTCGCCGTCTCGAGGGCTGAATGGCACCAGGGTTGAAGAATGATTAAACACTCTGACATTTCCCCCTCAGTCGAGGCGGATGCATTAGGTCACGAGGAGGGTGTCTTAACGGAGACTTTGTGATACCAGCTCTAATCCCTTAGTACAGGCCTCTTTAGTGAGGGAAATTTTAGGCATTTTACTCTAAAGTCACATGTCTCGTTTCCACCAACACGAATCTCTACTCAGCTGAAAGAGTTCTGAGAGGTGGTTACTCTCGTGTGATAGAGTGGGGACATCAGTACCGCAGAGGTACTTACTACCAGGGACCTTCAGGGGTGACTGAGGATTCGTGGAGTTAGAAACGAGACATGTGGCTCAAGCGTAAAAATGCTCAAATTTCCCCTCGCTGAAGGCCCCTGCCTTAGTATGTAGACCCTCCCCCTGCAAGCGGGGGTTTGCAGGGATGTTCTTTATTTCCCTAGATATTCGTGGGACCAAAATCACCGTCGAAAACAAAATAATATAAAATGTCCACGGCTCCAACCCGGGGCCTTCAGCTAAACCACCACCAAAAGGGGACGGTTAATGATGGTGAGTGTTTCGAAAACGAAGGAGAAACACTAAGGAACCTGATAGAACTCCATTTGCCCGGCCAAAAAAAACCGAAGGACAGGAGGAATGCTGGCGCCAGGAAAGGGCGAAGGCCGACTGGATTTTCACCTGAAAGGTCGTTAATGGATTGGGAATTAGAAAATGGAAATGGGCCATCGGGTCCTTCTGCCCCTTTAAATCACCGGGGGCAGATGGCGACTATTTGATTATTCTACAACAGGGGATGATCATCGTGTTCCCCATACCGACGAAACTTTGTAGGGCAATCATTCCTCTTAAACTCGTGCGATCGACATGGAAGGACGGCAAAGTAGCTTTTATTGACAATTCAGGCATGGAGGGCTACACTGCTACTCAAATTGTATATCCTATCAGTTCAACCGTCTTTATGCAGAAAACGTTAGAGACAGGAGTCAAGAAATATATCACAGATGAGGGATGCCCGGAGAAAGGGTGTCCTGTCACCCCTCGGTTGTGTATCGCAGTGGACTACCTCTTTCGTACGCTAAATAAGAAAGAGGTGAGTAACCAGGGGTACGCGGATGACTTCGCAATCTTCGTATGGCTCACCTTGAAACGTTGATGGGTCTCACATGGTCAGCCCTGCGCAGCTCTGAGCTCTGGTGCGACAGCTCAGGGCTCTCTGTATGTCCGAGAAAGACCAGCCTGGTCATTTTTACGAAAAAATACAAAGTGTCGAAACTTGACTCCTCTGTATTCTGTGATAAGAGGCTGTTGATCCCACACTCATTTAAATACCTAGGAGTAATTCTATATGGCAAACTAAACTAGGCGAAGCATTTGGAGACCTGATGACTTAATTTTGTCATTAGATTTCAGATCTGCAGAAGAGCCTTTAGCTCACCATGGAGTCTCGGGCCAAATATGCTTACATGGCTCTACTTTGCTATCATCAAACCAAGGCTCCTAAACAAAGGTTGGAATTCAAAACGATGCGGGACAGGCTGCGACGATTATGAACGGTAGATATTAGGGGCGTGACGGAAGCAATGAGGATGATGCATACATCGGCGACAGGATACATGCTCTATGAAGAGCAATATCCGCAGGGGCTCCTCACGCGATGATTTGCCTGGTGAGAGGAAACAGATGGACTTACTATCGGCGAGAGAATTCGAGTCCTCTGGCTTTGGCATTGAAAAAGTGAGTGAAGAAAAAATGGTAGCTCAATGAATGAAGGATCATTTTAGGGGCTAAAATGTTGTACGTTAATGAGCCAGAAAAGAATATGCCGAAAAATTGTTTGTAGCTTACAGACCTGAAAATCTGATAAGAAGAAGGAAGTTTCACAGCTTTTTACGACAGTGAACTTTGGAGCATAGTTTTTTATTGAAAAAATAATATGAAAAATCTGAAAAAATGCATGGTGGTACGTTAAACATTTCTCAACAAATTGCCGTTGAAAATTTACAAAATATGAAAAACGGTTAGTTTTTTGTACATAAATATGCAACTGCACTATCTTCAGTTCTAATAAAGATAATGAAGTGATTCAGATTTGAGATAGTTAGTTGAACTATCTGTACTTATTTACGATTTGAAAGAAGTATTTGTTTCTTTTTGTCTTCGTGACAATTGCGATATTTCAAGTTAATTTTTTATATTGGAAAGCAAGTATCAGAAACCACCGGGGTGCCTTTTTTCATGGGATCGTCCTCGTTTGTTCCCAGCATGTGCTACTAAACTTGTACTTTCGAGCTTCACTCTGGCCTTGAACGCGAGCCTAATAAACAGAGATGTATCTTTCGAACTTATTCCCTGTGGTATTATCCCTGCTCAGAGGCTTCATGGAGCGTATGCACGTTTTGTGGTACCAGAAACAACCAGAGCTACAGCACGTTTCGCATCAGTCTTTGCGAAATCAACATGCGAACCTCTTGAAAAATGCGACACCAATCATCGCGAGCATAAGGTCACTCATGTATTTTATATGGATGACTTGAAGATCTATGCCTTTGGTGAAAAAAACTTCAAACTGATATAAATATCGCGAAGAAGTACACATGAAAGATTGGGATGGACTTTGGATTGGGCATGTGTGAAGAAAGAAAAGATTATTGGCGTTCCCAAGAACCCTGAGCTTGTGGATATAACTGTTATTAAACATCTTATTTGGGGTAGTTCAATGGACAAAGAATGAACTTCCGGCCCTTGAGATCACCACACGTAAGACCATGCATACGTATAAAAGCATGCATATCAATTCGTCTATTCCGCGATTATAAATCTCACGCCGTCAAGGCGGACAAGTAGTTCTAAATCTCTAATGTGTTCATAAACAAATTGTTCTAAGTACAGCTTACATCGTTGCAAATGGCAAAGACCCTCTCCTACAAATGGTCATAAACCACGAGATGATTGGCAATGAAGCGTTCCTTTACAAAGCCGCAGAGCAGGTGGCCGAGACCCTTGGCCTGAATTTTAACATTAGGAGTGAGGAAAGTCCATTACTTCATCTAGATGCTTCATTTCTAAAAGCTGAAGTGAAAAAAACAGATGTTGACAAATTTCACTAACAGCTACTCGACAAGAAAATGCATGGAAACATTCACAGTAATGTAGAAAAATAGTCCTTTTCGAAGGAGCAAACTGTTGCTTTTCTCTTATGATCAGGGCTCGATCCAGGTACAGAGGCTTTCATTTTCGCATGCGAGGACGGTGTTATTTCCACCTTAGTATACCGTGATTGCATTTTGTGTCAAGAAGTTCCCAGCGATAGGTGCAGAGCATGTCATGCACACGCTGAATACCTAGAACACATAATATCTGAGTGTCCCACCCACGCGGGAACGACATATATCTACAGACATAATGCAACCCCAAGAGTCCTTTATTACCGTCTTTGTCGGTCTTATGGTGTTGGCCGTGACCCTGCCCTGCCGAACGCTCCAAGGGAGATAGAGTCAATTGTCCAAAACGATAAGTGCCGAATTTTCTGAAACTACAATTGTTTATTGTATATGTATATGTATATGTATATATAATATATACAAATATACATATATATACATATATATAGTTTTTATTTATATATATAATTAAAAATTAAAGATTAACAACCACCGTAGGGTCCCACTGGGAGCAACTGTAAGCTAAAAAATGACATCGGCTCCCAGAAGGACCGCAGTAAATCCCATTCATAGCCACGTGTCACAACAGTGAGATGGGTGGTGACAGGACACGAAGAAAGCACAAGGACAGGCCGGCGAAACTCTCGTGTGTTTTGAGGACACGAAGCTACCCAAGGATGACAGCTTTCTGCATCCATCTCGCAAGTGCCGTGGCATATTTTTGGCACGCGGGTATGGCTTTAAGG
>JAABKJ010006943.1:0-21425 GCA_011634705.1 Andricus grossulariae
AAGTATACGAGACTTTATAAAAATGATGGCCCGTCCAAAAGTCCAGCACTAATCTAGGAAATTTTCCAAGACTTATTTTTTCCGTGTAGTAAACTTCAGACTTGAAAACTTAGCAAATGAAGAACTCTTCCAAGTGTTAGTTGATCCCCTAAATAGTTTAGTTAATTGCTTCAAAGTAATTCAAAGTAAAGTAAACTTTCAAATTACTTGAAGTTACGTGTATGTTTATGTTTCACTATCCACCATTAGTATGTACCTGTTTCTGAATCTAAGCAAAATGTGATGAAGATTAGAATATTCGATACAGTATCTTGCTTCATGTTGTTAGAATCTTGGATTTTTACATGAACAGATATTCATTAGGAATTTTCAACAGAGATTTAAGGTTTAAATTTTAGACTCTTTCCACATCCAGAAAATTATTTCTACTTGAAAGAATTCTTCTTGCTTACATTTCTGATTATTAATTCTGAAACGAAAATTTGGAATTAGAATATTTCTTTCTTTTTTTTTTTAGTTTTTTAGGTGAAGACTAGTGAGCTTTCAAATACCGAGTGAAAGGAATTAAATAGTTAGATGAACAAGTTTTTTGAAATTTTGTCAGATAATTAAAAAATGCATTCTATGAAAAATAAAGAGAGCGAAAATTGAAGTATTCTATGAAAACATGAAGGGAAAACGTATATGAGTATACCTATTAGTCCCTGGATACATTTTTTTTCGCATATTGTGAAAAATGTTGATTTCAATCTCTTGAATAGTAAAGAGCTGCTTTAACTGTTAGTGGATTATTTTTCGAGGACTATGAACAATTATTCTTTCATTTACTTTTCAGGCGGATGGTAAATAAAAATTAGAAAATAGATTTTGCAGATGGTGCCTAGAAACTTACTTAATTTACTAAACTTGGCATAATTTGAAATATTTTAGTAATTCATTATTATGGAATGAAATAGATAAGGATTAAATAATCCATGCATATCACCGTTCTGGATAGTTAACGATCATATGTGTTCTTTGATGTAGACGTGCAGGAGATAAGTTACAATCTGCCATCCCAGGCAGATCCCAGGGTGTTATTAACCAGATAATCGATTCCCCAAGGCATATTGATTTCACCACCAAGTCTGCCAATTCGACACGAATAACTATTCGATTACTGGGTATCACCCAGTATTTCAGATGACGAAGTGGAAATCGCCCTTCTTCCGAGATATTAGTGGAACTTTCTCACGAAGAATGGCCAGTCCCATTCCATAAAGTTTCATGCTAAATGTGAGCTTCGATTTTCGCTCGGAAGGTCTTTTTTCAGCTTTAATGTTTGCGTAAGCCTGCGTGCTTTGAACTGATAGTTCAAGCAAGCACTCGACTTTTCAAAGACTATTTTATTGCGAATTAAATTTTCTGAAGTAGATCTGCTCTGCTTTTTCCACTAAATTCTGTTCTTCATTACAAATGAATAAAAATAATATTCAGCCAAAAGATTTTTTCATTCGATTTTCTAAATTATAATCACATTCTTCATTGTATTTTCATTCAGGTGGATATCTCATATCTCGCTGCCTGTTTAAGAATGGGTCTTTCGCTCCGCTTGTACATGTGAGAAGACTCCGATGTCTACATCAAAAATTCAACTACACTTCAATTACAAACGTAACATATAAAAGTTTCAATTAACAAAAAAATCAAAATTTCTAAAAAATGAAAACATATCTATTCATGTAAAGAGAATTTTGAACATTTTATATCACAGGAACAAACTGAGTGAACTTCAACTTCAAAAATATATATAGAAGTAAAAAAATAAAAATGATAATATTGAATAATATTTGTTTAAATTTATATATTACCAGAAACGTTTTGTGAAAACCTCGGCACATTAGTTGAGACAAGGTTGACACTATACCTGTATTGGTGACGTTCCTGAAAACCTGCTCTCAGAGAAAAACGAAAATAAAATTGACGAGTGCCCAACGCGCACGTGTCAAATCTTTTGTTCAAAATTACAATTCATCCACATTGGGTCACTTTCGGGACATAAGTATGATCTCACGAGATAGAGTAAAATAAAAAAGGATAAGTAGAAATTGAATAAAATTTCTACATGTAAGTATTCTTTTCAATATAAGAATATTATAACATGTAGACAGTTAACTATTGCATTATTTATTAAAAAAAATAATAAATATATGTAATAATTTCTAGATTATGAAGAAAAATATATCTGATCCATTGGTACAGTAAAAATAAAATTGGAGACAACACATTTTGTAGACCTGTAATATAATATTTTTAAGAGTTCACCAAAGACCAAACTTTTCAAAACTGTAACGAAATATAAGGCTTAATCTCTCTGTTTGATAAATTCTGAATTGTTAGGAGGATATTTAGAAACCTAATATCTATGAAAGTCATCTCAATTGTGTAATAAAATTTCAGACAAAGGCTTAATCGAGAAGAGTATATTTCCATTAGAAATACTAATGGTTGGAAACATGTTTTTCTTGATCAAGCCTTTTTGTGCAATTTTATTAGACAATATGAATTTGTTAGAGCTTCCGAAGTTTTTGAAGACTGAAATGTTAAAAACTGGATTTCACGATATGAAAGATTCAAAGCACATAAATAAGTTTGTTAGTAATATAGACTAATGGAGGTTGTAACTGAACTTAAAGTTGAAATGAAAAAGAGAATTGCAGGAATGTAAATTGCAATTCAAAAAGCCTAATTGTATAAGGAGCTGAGAAGTCGAAGTAGTTTCGATTTTCGGCAATTGAAGGAAGATACGGGGAGTGAAACGCGGTCAACCATATACGTTGGCATATGGACCACGGCCAATCGATAGAGCAAACTGTTGATTCTGACCCGGCCGACGACTGCTACTACCACCACCAAAAGTAATATTCCCACGTTGTGTACTTATTGGTTTTGAGTGAAATACGGCAAAGTTGCTGTGAGTATAGTCCAATTCTATGATCCCAATATTATACTCCAATGGAATTACATCACCCTAATCTGTAGCATTGTAATAGCCCTGTTACCTATATGAAAACTTTCAAAAGTTACATTTGTAATAGATTCCATAACTTCCGAAAATGTTGAACGGAATCAAATGAAGCGAAAATGGACTTCTCCTAGCGGCAGATAGTACCCGCATTCTGTCGGCAATATTATGCCTGATGGTCAGCAGCTTTAAATTGTTAAGTGTGTAATGATATATCCACAGTTCGCGCGCATTTTTTTGGGGTCTTTTGATCAGACGTTGGCTTTGTTTTACGGTTTGTATCCGCCAAAGTTCTCGCTGCATCATAAGCACTACAATTGATGGTCTAGAGGTTGGATTCTTCGGTATCACACCTCTTTCTCTGGTGCCGACTTGTTCTGGCTGCGGTGGAGTACACGCTCCACTTATATAACCCGCTTTTCCGGAGGTCGCCTTCACAGTTTCGCAGAAGTTAATGCGAAAATTGCAAGAACTCTGGGTGCCTCTCGCACCAAAAGTATACAGTCGTGCCACGTAACCTTCTCGTTTAGGGGCCATACTAGTATCGTAGCATTCCAGCAGATCTTATTAAGATTCTGGCGGTCCATCGCATTGACCCTTTTTTGATTGGCTCCCCGAGTTCTAGAGTAGTTGGCATTGTTCTCCAACCCAATGTCGAGAGCCCTGCCCATTCCATTGTTTTGAACCGCACTTACATCTATGTTCGATCTTTTTATTGTTGTTCCCGCGAGTAGCTAGAAAAAAGGATTCGTTCATCCCTGTAAAACGCCGCATGCATGGATAAGGCTGCATACTCTGAGAGGTCGCCCGTTATCCCAGATTCACCGTTTAAGACACTTCATCTAGGGGCAATTCAGCTTTTGGCACGGTTGTTACGCCTCCGCTTGAAAGCTATTCCTTCGGCTTATTAATTATTTTATTCATTCGCAACCTGAAGACGCGTCCGGTGGCTTTGTCATAGGTCTTTTGGTATGCTCATATATTAGAATATGAATACATGGCTTGATAAGGGACAATATCCACGTCCGCAACGTCGCACTAGTTTGACTAAATGAAATGAGATCTGTTAGTGATATAAGAAAAAAATTGAAACAATTTTTTATTTCAGGTTTTCATGTTATAGAATATAGATCATTTAAAATTATATTCTCTGCTAATAGTCAAGATTTCCATTTCTCATAAAGAAAATTGATGAAAAACCAGAACCCAAATAACACCGTATAAATGGCATGTCATGAATAATATATTTGAATGATACCATAACACAGGTTAAGGTTGTTTATGTAGGGTGTGGTGTTTGCCGAAAACTCGCCAAAGCCGGCAAGGAATCGTGATCAAGGGGAGGAGACTTAAATGAAAAACTAGTCACTTTGGGTCGTAATAAGAAGAATTTTTATTAGACTCAGAGGGGAAAGACCTTACGGCCAAAGCCCTTCGAGAAAGGTACAACAATGTTTCGTTTACAAACGCTAATATTTAACCTTAAGAAAGGGTGAATGATGTGAGTCATTGAATATTCGTGTGTGTGTGTATGTCTTTCGAATCAAACAATTCGTATGGTTCGTTTCGTTCATACACGACCCTGGGCCGATGTTACTATCGGACTATTCTCCTCGTTCGTCAATTCGTATGGCCCTGGGCCGATCTCAATCACTGCACTGATATGCTAGTTCGTCCATTCGTGTAGCCCTAGGCCGATCCCAATGACTGGAAAAGTCACGAGAATGTGTCGATGTGCATCGTCGAAGGTTTCCCGAAGGACTGACTAAATATACGCGTTCCTCTGACGCACCAACTTTCCCCAAAACAAAAATGAAACTTTGAACACTTCTCGCAACCCTCAACCCAATCCTTAAATACAAGTTATAAAACGCGCGTGGACACTTTCCAAATTCGGTTCTACCGAACGTAGGGTATAGTTGCTCACCTCCTAATTTATATTTCTAAATGCAGCGATTATTATTAGCGATTTTTAAATGATATAATAATTGGTATACCAAGTTTCCTAGATCAAAAAATAAAATATTATCGATTTTCCAGATTGGTAGAGCTGTCAAACCTTATTTTGTAATCTATTTGGTGCGAATTCATTGGTGAGCAACTTTACCCTACCTGAGCGACTTTGCCCCATTGTACGGTATATAGTAATATAATAATGTTAGCGTCATCTTTTTTATGCATGAATCCGATCGTAAACCAGAGAAGGCTAATCTGTCGCACCCTGCTAGGTCGCTTTTTCCAGGTGCATTAAAATTTCACTTTTTTATTTTTGATACAAAATATAAACAGTTTTATTAAAAGAAAGCTACGAGAAAAAAAAGAATATTTAGAATATGTATGGATAAAAATTATTCCTGAAGATACTTCCGTTTGGCTGTGAAATCTAACCCCGCAAAATCGGATTAAAATAAATACCATTAATACTTCCAATAAAGCCTACAGTTTTGTGACGCAAAATTGTTCTTTGCGTAGCAACAGAGAAAGATATGAGTGCATTCGAATGAGTTTGGGTGGATGTCAAATATATGTGGTTGTTTTTTTCTGTCCCTAGATAACTGCCCTATCAAGATAACTCAGGGACGCGCTATATATGTCAGAGTTGAGATTTTCGTGGGAATGACCAGATCAGAAATAGTAGAGTTGCTCGCTTTTCTGGCTTTGTCAGTTTCTCGTAAACAAATGCTAAGCAGTTGCTGTGAAACGTCGAAAACAGTTGGCTCCAATACGAGAAATTATAAAGCGAGAAGCCCCTTGTCATAATGAAATAAGAATAATTACAAACAATATCCTTCCTCTTTGCTGAGCAACGTAAAATTATAATTTCTCGCATACAGCACTTGAAAAGACTTTTCAAAGAATAATTATATTAAATTTCTCTTTTTTTACGAGCCTCTTACTTTTTTCTTTCTCTCTTTCTATTGCAAACCTTTTTTCTGAAGCTTCATCATAATTAAAACTTTTCTTTGTTCTTTAAATTTAAAATAAATTTTCTTTAAATTAGAAATCGATTATCTTCTTCAAAATACTACAGCATGAGCTACCAAATTTTTATGGCATTTCTAAACTATTCTAAACTAAATAGCATGTAGAATTTTCAACATATTTAAATGTTGGAATTTTTTCAGAAAACTATACATATCTATATTAATTTTTACCTTACAGTTTAAAAAAATTAGTCTTAATATAGATATTCATTGTATCATAGAACAAATACTCTGTCAACAATACAAAGAATTATAATATTTTTACGAAAAAAACGTACTGAATAAGGAAATGCATTTCTTTGGTTTCTTTACTTCGTGCCAAGTATTTGCTTACTTCATTTGAGTGAATATTATTGAAGGGCAAAAAAAGTGATGAAAAGGCAAATAATTAATGAAAAAGACTGCTTGGAATCTAAGAACATAGTTTCTTTGAATCTGTTTTTCACATCCTGAGAAATATTTCCTTATTCCAATAAAATCGATTTCTTAAAGTGATGAATACACAATTATAATTAAATAAATCATCCATGTAAATTTTACCGAAATATGTATTCTTTTATTTTGAATTTTTGCATATTTGTTGAAATTATTGAAGAGACGTTTATTTAGTTCATGAAAAAGAAATGGATCATTCGAAATAAATACTTCTTTTGATAGTAAATTTCTGATATGCAGCATTCAGTAGTTCAGGACAAACCCAGTGAAAATAAAAAATAAACTGCTATTCAAATAGTATTCTGTGAAATTATAATTATTATAATTATTATTATATCAAACTTTTGAACAAATGGTGCATTTAAATTTTTGTATTTAACTATTCTTCCAACAATGGTGAAATTTTTGTAGGTTTTAAAACCCATTTCTTTGTTTCGAAGAAATATTTGGTCAAATTTAGGGTACGTTTCTTTGAACCAAGATATCATATCTCTCAACTAAAATGAACTTTCACACCAGCCGATTGACAATAACTTTAAAGGCAACATTTCCTTGATTCAAAATCACATTTTGTCATAATAATTACATAGTTTTTAAACAAAAATCTCTCGTTTCTTAAAACCAATAACGAAGTTCATTCGCCCAGTTAATATTTTGCTAATTGAAATAAATATTAATTTTCTTCAATAATTTCACACTTTTAGTTCAGAGAAAACTATTTCTTTGTATTGAAAAAATGTTTTATTGGACGTATTCAGTACTATTATTTTCATGAGTCAAGACCATTTTCTTTGATTCAAGATTTTTACTCACCAGTGTACAAAACAATTTACAGTTAAAACAGTTACAAAACAACAAAATTGTAAATACAACTGTTGAAAATTTTTTTTATCGTCCTCAGAAAATTTAAGACGTCATATGCGGGGTAAGCGAAATCCTTACTAGTAAAACAAACCTGAAAAATAATGTTTCTGATCATATATTTTTAATATTAGACCCCAGATTTTAAACATATGGAATTCTAGCGCAACTCCTTATATCTGAAATAGTGTACACGTACATACACATTTCCACTAAAATTTTTCACGCAGCAAGAATTACGCCAATCAAAATAGTAATAAAAAATTTTCTATGACACTTTGTACTTTTCATATTTTAAATATTTAATGTGATTTGTTGCCCAATTTTTTGAAATATATTCATAATTAGTAGAGGAGATATATATTACATGGTAAAGCAAGAAGGCATTCATGTAATAAAAAGCATCAGTAATAAAAAATTTAAAGCCTCAAAATATAAATCGAATCATGTCCTATAATTGTTGGGCTGGCGCTGAGAGAAAAATCAAGCTTTGAATCGATGGGAACATCCCATGCTTCAAAAGCTTGAAAAAACTATCCTTTTGAAGGGGGGAATCATGCTTCTGAATCATGCAATGTGTCCATGCTCGAAACGCAAGGCGTTCATGCTCGAAACGCAAGGCGTTTATGCTTTTTCAGCAAGAACCCCATCCTATAGAGGCATGAGTAGCAGATGGTAGCAGAATGAAATAGCTCACTGTCCGAAATCAAGACTTTCACGGTTCTAAGCTGTGAAAATCTTGCCTTGAGTGTCCAGGCACCCAGGGGAACGCATAAAATTCACAGTTTCAAACGGTGGAGTTCATGGGTTTGAAGCTTGGACTCATCGCAAGCGTTAAAAGGTTGGACTACGTGCTTTCGGACGACAAAGCCCATGCGGCTGAAGCATGTATGCCCTCCTTTCATCTCGTGAATAGATTTCTTGCTTTCAAAGGATGAATTCAACGATACAACTCGTGAAATTCATGCTTGAAAAGCATGTAAAAATTACAAGCTCCAAAAACATGAAACTTCATCCTTTCAAAACTTGATTTTTCTCTCAGTGTACGAGAAGTTAAATTTTCCAAGCAGAAATTTTTTTCACTTCAATTATTATTGAGAAAAAGATGTAGAAATTCAAGTCCAATATATGTGACCGTCCGCCAAGAAAGGGACCTAGTGCGTCAAAGCTGAATTTTACAGGACGGGCGATCGTAGCAGAGGCCGCAAGCCAGCATTTGAGTAGTGGGGATGCGCTACGAAAAGCACTCCCTCTACTTGCCACACACTTTTAGCCACGAGCCAGTGGAACTCACGGACACGTCACGTGCAGTTGCGTGGTAAGTGGTGGGGCTGACTTTCGTAGGCCTCTCGTTTGGTCTCCGCGTATGCTTGTCATGCCTATGTTTGTAGCTTAATAACAAGAAAATTAATTAACTTAAACATTTTCTGATTATTGTCAATGAAATAATAACTCCGAAACTATCGATTGGCGTAAGAAAATCAAAATCGATTTTTTCCGCATTAGGTCTCTTTCTTCGCGGACGGTCACATATAAAAACTCGTTTCTGAGGGTAGAATAGTCTCCTTGACGAAAAAATGAGGCCCTTGTTTTCGACCACCCTAATCTTTAAGATCAAGAAAATCCTTACCCAACGAAATTTCCCAGTACTTATTCTTTTATATTCCTATGAATTAAATACAGATAAAAACTTGTATCCTCTACTGTTTTCTTAGGATTTTAGGGGAGATATGGAAGAGATAAAATGTGTTTTGAGAGATAGTAACTGGTGTTGGGGAACGCTCAGGACATTAGGCACGCTCGAGCTATTTCACGCAATCTTAACATTTTACTCGCCTCTTTCAGTTTCACGCTCGCCTTGCGTTTTCGGGAGTTACTGCCTTGCGCCTTGTAAAATGTCTTCTCTTTTCCCCTAATGCCGAAAAAGTAGATAAAAGAGGGGTCTAAAATCTAGCGAGAACCTTTAACTGATCACAGAGGAGTTTAGAGAGAAGGGAACTGAGCGGAGAAATTGCGGCTAATATTGCCTGCCGAGTCTGTTACTTCACATCCGAAATCGATGGAGCTTAAGTCCCGGTCTTTTTGCACCTTGTTACTGATATCCTGCCCCCCAAGAAAGTATTAATAAAAAAAATATACACAGGCGTAGGTAATTTCTGATTTATTCTGCATTTTATTTACGTATTTTTTCATAATTGGTATAAACGTTTTCACACACAGTTAATCCTGAGGTATCAAAAGTGCGGCAGCTCAGTTCAATTGATAGGAAAATTGATATCAATATAAAGAAACAAAAAGCTATTACATTTATTAATCATTCTGTTGAATGACAAATATTGGGGGTGATCCTCTCAATGGGCCTTCCGGCAACACAAAATTTTGCCGGAAAGAAAAATGGCGGACATAAGCGACCAACCATACCATATATATTATATAAACAAAAAACATATCCAAAACATGGCCGCCTCATTGTGTCAGGACTGAATGTACCGTTTGCCGAATGTAAATTTTAATAATTTTAACTCAATTGGTGTTATTGTTTACCGATGAAATATGGTAAGTGGATCGTAAATGAGTACATAAGTATTGTCATAAATTCATATAGTTTTACTCAGAAATTTAAATGCTTAGTGATTTAATGTTCAAGTTTAATTTATGAATTTTATTTTAGGTGAAAGAAGTAAAAAAAAGTTCGCTAAGAATGTATAATGTAGACTGATATAGCATGATGGCATTGTTAAACATTGTTTAATATCAACTCAGATACTTCAGTGAATTGTACTTTTTGAAATACTTTTACATATTACTTTTTCTTGTTTGAAATTTTGCCATAATTATCTTTGGACTTTATACTTTTAATATTCTCCTTCTTTAATCAATAAAAACTTGCCTGAAGAAATATTTTTAATTTTCTTCAATGTGTCGACGATTTCAGATTTTCCTTCATCACGGGTAAGTGTGATACATGCACAAAAAATAACAATAAAATCTCAATTTTACAAGATCGTACTTCCGTAACCTTAAAATTAAACATCCACTGATTTTTATAATGTATGTTTTCTTTCAATTTTTGATCATGCATAAGAATATTAATGAAAATAAGATTCTAAAAAACTTTGAATTTGGAATGAAGGTTCAGTGGTATTGAAAAACTTACCTATTTTGAATTGTATAATAACCAAATCAATAAAAAAATTATTTGGTTGTGTAAATCTATGTGTCAAAATGTTATCTACACATTATTATGATCTACTTACTTTTTGATTCAAAAAATGAGGTTCAATAACCTCTCCAAATAATCTCGAGTCGTTGACAGATTTTCGTATTTCACAAAGAAAATTAATAACACAAAATAGGTATTTCACTTATCTCTTAGTCTGATTTATACTTATTCTATCATAATTTATCATTAAATATAATATCAATTTAAAATTGTTGAAAAACACAGCGGAAATTCAAAGAAAATATAATACCTTCCTTTATTCATAAAAAAATTCACCAAAAGAAGCATCATGTAGGAGAAATTCAAATAAAAAAACCAGTTGACACAATTACAAATTTGAGTTTTCTAAAAACACATCAGTTTCTTCAAAAATAATTGATTAAAGCTATCACTAATAGCACCCACTTTCTCTATACAAATAATAAGAGATATAATCATTGTGTTTTAATGGAAAAATTTAATAACTAATTTATTTTCTATTCCCAATTTTCTCTTTATCACGCTAACCCCATTATCATGCTTACCCCTATCGGCCCTGCAAATTTTCCCCACATGTTCTAAATTACACCCTTTCACGTTATTTCAAAATCAATTTTTTTTCTGTCTTTGATATGCTATGTGAACCAACAACCATTCAAATAATTTAATTTTTATGCCTAGTTTTGAAATAGTTTGATGTTGAACACGTGAACTAAAATAATGAATTTCTCTACAAATTTAAATACGTAAAGTTTTTAATGCTCTTTTTTGGAAACTTTTAACTTTGCGGGCTTTCAATGTAAAGCTATTCAATATTTAAATAGTGAAGTTGCGAATATTTTTCATCATTACATTTTCAATTTTGAATGAAAGGTATTTAATTGAAAAAGTTCTATACTCAAACCGTTCTCGCTTAAAAGTGTCTAGTTTTAAAACTACGTATTCTATTATTAAAATTGGTATTGCATGAAAAATGTAGAAAACCTAGAAGTATTACTGCATATAGTATTTTAAATTGTTCAATTTCAAACTTTTACATTGTAAACAATTACAATTGTAAATTGGACAATTTTTATACTTTATTTTGAACAAATATTGAAATACTTCAAGCGGCGAAAAATATAAGTTAATTTACTCAAAATCCAAGTGAAATGAGAAAATCATTATTTGGTTCTGTTTTTTGCATTTACCGAGAAAGTAATTAATACACATGCAATTAGAAGTTAAAATTTGATTGTGTATTTGACGAAGTAACTGTAGTATTGCATGAAATACATTTTCAGGGTTTGTTCATAAGGCGTAATAAATTCGAATAAATGTGGGACAGAAAAAATAATAATTAAAAATAAGTAAATATTCTTTGTGAACTATCATGAATTTGATGACAAATCCCTCTTTGGAGATTCAAGGAAGTGCATAGATGGAAATAAATATTAATTACAGGATACAATTCAAATACTACTCCCCTGATGCATTCTATCATATAAATACATTTTTGTTAAATTTTAAGCACAAAAAAGTGATTTGCGTGAAAACTAGGAGGTTCATATTTTTAGTGCCCCAATTACGCACGTCACTTATGGTACTGCAATTTTTCTTTTTTATAAAAAAATAGGTAAATGGAAATTCAATAAAAATGTATTTTACACTTCTATTTTCCTGGAAAAAAATGAGCTCTTTGTAGGCTAAATATATTTTCACGCATGCGTCTGATGAAAATCAAGGTGAAACTACTGTCTGTTCAACTGACTTACTTGCTGAGTTGTCGAGGGAAGTACCAGGTTCTCTGCATTTTTTCCATATTTTAAATATAACAATATGTATTTTTCTTCAAGATTAAAAAATTTAAGTGTAAAAATGGGGACCTAGGTCCACTGAAATTCGGTAAACATTAATCAAATACTTCTTTTTCGCCTAGACACTTAAAAATGGTGGTTACTTAAGATCAAGGGAAAGATTACCTTAGATTTAATATTTTGCGTTGAAATATAAATTTTGTAAACAAAAATAAAGACAGAACATTTTTTAAATTAAAATATAAAATAGACGTGGTTGGGTTCGACAGTTTTGCAGTTATTTGGTATTTGACTTTAGTGGTTGTGTAGTAATTTTTTCACTCAAAGTGATACGAATGGACGTGTTTATGTGTATATCGCTTGTTCTGTACCGGAATGGTCAGGTGAAAGGTTGAGTATTTCTCTTGTCATCAGCAGACCACTTTTTTCATCTCGTATGCAAAATGCATCACACCGGTTGCAGAAATTCTAGCAAGCTGCTGGACCTCACGTGAGCCGGCAAAACTTTTTCGAGTGCGCATTTTCAGCACGTTTTCTCTCCTTTTCACTCTCCCTCTCTCTCTCTCTCTCTCTCTTTCTCTCTTAATGTGCAATATTTGAGTTGAAAATAATATTCTACAATATTTATTTTTTGGCTTCTTCTACACCTATTTGAACTTGTACACGAATGAAAAAATAACAGCATATTTTGAAGCTAAAATGCGTTTTCATTTTTCTAGATATCAAATTTAGAAAGATAAAAAATGTCAATGTATTTTATATTTTGGTTTTTTTACTACTTGTGGTCCTAAAACAGTTATAAGCTGCCAAAAAGCTGTTTTCTCTGTACAAAGAATGTATATAAAATTGGTTGTTTAAATTTTTATCTTTCGCGAGTTTGGCGTGTAATTTTTCTGTTATGAAATATTTGATGAAACTTATTAACAGCAAATGTGAATATTACATTGTAATTCTGATGTAAATTCAGATAGTTGGAACACGTATCTGAAATATTTGAATTTTTTCTGGAAATTATTTCGAGATAATTAGGAAATTTGTCTCGACTTGAACGTTAACATGTAATTGAACAAAAAACGAGGGCATGAAAATGCTGCAAACAGTTAAGAACTACATTATGTAACAAATGAAAATCACCCATAGTGCAACGTCTTGATGAGAGTTTTCAACTCAATTTGTTACTTCTTTTTGACAGAAGTTACGAAAAATGTAATATATTACCTATATGGAATCTAAGGTTTAATTAGTTCCTATGAATCTTTTTGAAAGATAATTGTGCCTTCATTGTGGTATGAAATTTCAACTTAAAGTTTTGCGACAACCAATATTCTATACAGCAGGTCAGAGTCGTTTGGTTACTAGGAACAATGTACATACAAGCCGATGTCACTTTATGTTTAACCACTTTGTTTAACACATTGTAATGCAATCTAGATACGATATAATTTGTATGTTTTAAGATGCAGTTTCCAAATATGCATTCCACACAGTCAGAGAATGTATCTTTGAGTTACACTCCGGAAAATATTATATTTACGATTAATAAAAATGTTTGAAATTTTTACCTGTTTCATTTTGCATTGCTCTTTCAGCTCTTTCAATTGAAAATATGATAATAAACTTAATATTTAAATAGTTTAAGTACACATTACAAAAAATCTTTTGAAAGGCTTCCTTCACAAATTAGGATGTTAATTGACCCATAATTCTTCTCAATATATTCTTCCGTGTTTGACAGTTTATTTAATCTCGGTTTATTTGTTATTTCAATTATATGTAACATAATTTCGAAAATACATGAGAAAATGTCAGTTGAAATGAAGGGTCGGAAATATTAGATTTAAATTTGATTTCCGGGTCACGCCTTGTTCAAATATCACGTTCATGTAATCTCTTTATACCCAGGGTTCTTAACCTGCTCTTCTGTTTCTGTACTCACGTGTGGAAATGCGACGCTAGCTAGAAAAAAAAATCTTGAAAATAATTATTTTATATCTGAGAGGACCAAAAAATCTTTGTTATTTTATTTCCCAATTATTCTAAAGTTCTCGATTTCATGCAACCAGTATCTTGTTGGGTATTTTTCGGACAATTCGTCCTTTTCTAACCAGCTGATGCTTGTTTCTGAAGAACAACGCGAGAAGGTAGCGAGTGTTCGTTATCGATTGAGGAAGGAGGGCTGATATGAATGGGGGCAAAGGACAAATAATAAAAAGGGGTCATTTTATCCCATAAAAGAAGCGAGTAATAACATTGATCGGATTTTGCTAGACTAATTTTGCCGAGAGAATTTACAAATTAAATAAGCAAATTGATGAAAGATCCTTGAAATTAATTTCATCTTTATTATTGTTTTTGTATAATTACTTTTTTACTGATGCACTTAATATTGCTACCAGGTGAAACGAAAAACAACATATCGGACAAAAATTTGATGGAAGGTTACCCTGTGTATTCAGACACCCTAACCTAAATTTTGATCCAATTTATTGTTTTTATCATATCTATTAGTCGTAGATCGACGATACAGTGATATAATATTGTGCAAATAACTTCTACACCCGCCGAAAAACTATAAAGAAAATTTTTCATTATTGACGAGCTAGAAAATACATTTTGCCGAAATTGCTTATGTCAGCAATGCAACCACGCTATAACGAGCACGAAGAAATGGATTTTACCAGCCCCCATGCCACTTCTCTGTGGAGGCCTGTGAAAAATATTGTCATGAGAGTTGACGGTCGCCATGTGGCGGCGCCAGCCATGCAGTTGGCCTAGAATTCAAATAATGCAAGGCGAAAGTGTTAAAAAAAAATCTGCCCGCTGCGCAGGCACATTCTCATCGCGCGACGTGCTCGCAAGTTTGAGCGCGCCTAGGGCGCGCGACTGTTGGTTCTCGCGCTTCGCGCTCTATAATGCATTTACCTTGCGCTACGCGCTCGTTCTTTGTATTTCCCCCACATTTGTGCACAGACCTTTTGAAATTAAAGGTCGAAGCATCGACAACTGTAATTTGGTGATTATGAATTCTCTTTTGTTAAAGCTCCTTCGGCTTTAACGAACACATTCTCATCACGTACCTCGTGACTAAAAATCTACACACACACATACAGCCGGCTAGACACATTCGAAAAATCCTGTTTTTTGGGTTCAGAAGGTATCAAAACGTGGGCATTTCACAAAAACGAGGGAAGGGGGGGGGTCAAATTTTATACAAACGGTCTATAATCTGTTGAGTTGATTTGCCGTCCAAGTAATTCTTCAAATTATATCAATATTCTCAAATGAAAAAAATGTCTAAAGAATTTGAATTATATTTATGCTTATTTTTTACGATCTTGTCTCGCGTGTGGTTTTTTTTCAGAAATTAAATTTTTTATTTTCAATGCTATTTTTTACGAATAAAACAAAAATTACACATCCTATCAAAAAGTAATGCATAAAAAATTTGTAGATCTTTTTCATATGCACAATTTTTGGTTCTGCATCATTTTTCATATTTTGAATAGTTTGACCGCAAAATGGAATTTTTAATTTATAATTATTTGATGTGCCATCAAAATTTGAATTTTTGATTTTTCAAAAAATTCAAAAAGATGTTATGACGATATTGTAGGGTGTGCAAAAAGCAACGATTTTCGCCTCTTGACTTTTTTTCATATAGTGCGTTTTTGGGCCTAAAATGTTCATTTCCGTTATTTTTTCGAATTGTGTAAATGCTAAAACTCCGGTAATTTTTTTCTATAAAAAAATTCATAAAAATATTTTGTCCGCCTTTTTGAGTACTATTAATATCCGTCCGTAGAATTTTTAAATATTGAAAAAAGACGTCTCAAAAATTTTCAAAATGTGCTCAGATTTTGAATTTTTATCCAAAATGACTAACTAACGAACTTCGCCTTCATTTTAGGATACTTGAAGAGTATCCCAAAGCCCAATCCAATCTGTCAATTCTTTCGAAAGTTATCGTGCTAACAAACTAAAAATCTACATACCCACCCACATGCAAACATACATGCATACAGACAGACATATTCGCGAAAACCTGTTTTCTGGGTTCAGAAGGTCTCAAAACGTGGACTTTTGACAAAAACGGGGGAGGGTGGGGTCAAATTTTACACAAATCTAATACCTTCTCCGATGAGAATGTAAAAATGTTTGTTAAATAAAAATAATTTTCTGATAGTTCTGGGTCAAATATAATGATGTTTAGGATTTTTTTAATGTTTTGAGTTAAAAATAATTTGCGAAAATCGTAAAATTCACTGCTTTTAGACGTAAATCCCCATACGTTCCTACTAACTACAAAAAATGATTACTCATGCGCAATTAAATCACACATATAATTATGTGTGTAATTTTTAAATATCCGAAAAGGAAATAGTCTGAACTTTATAATATTTGTTATCATAGAATATAATATATAATTTATTTATTAATTCAAATTCAATTAGGAGCTTCAAATATTTTAATAAACAAATTATGCATTTAATGAACTTCTTATAGAGGGGGTAGGTAAAATTAATAAAATAATGCCTAAGTTATAGAATGAAATATTTTTTTATACATATATACGTTTTTTGTGAAAGTTAAGTATTAAACATGCATATGCTTTCGCGGCAACAACAAATTAATCACAACTTTTTATTATAAAATCATCCATTTCATATATAACTATGTATAAATTTCATATGCTTCTTAGTATTTGCCATGTTGTTTCAAGTTCAAAAAATGAAACATGTTGAAAAGGATTTATAAAATCCAGGAAAATAAGCTAATGTTAATTATAACTAATTTTGGAAAATAACTCGAATTAATTCTGATGCTGTAGCGTTTATTTTATTCCTTAAAAGATTCTCCGCAAATCTCATTCGTACAATTTTATTTAAAAAATTTTATTGATGAAAATCCATTGTTCACAAAAATAACGATTTTATAATTCCTAAATAAAATTTTTTCCATAAAAACGTACTAATGAAATTTGCAGAGAACCTTTTGAGGAATAAAATAAGCCCTACAGCATGAGGATTAAATAATAGTTGCAACTTTTACCTAAAGTGAGAGAGAGAAACATTAAACCCTGAAAACTATTGTTAAATAAACAATGAAAATTCTGAAATAATTATTTCAAAAGTTCACCTCGAGTTCTTTTCCAAAACTGGTTATAATTAACAACAACATATTTTCCTCGAATTTATAAATCATTTTTGACAGCGTTTATTTGTTAGCTTGAAATAACTTTAGTTCATGTTTAATTTAAAAACAAGTATAATGAAAATTCCCTTTTCGTTTAAAATTTTTGGCTAAATTTCATGAAAATAGTTATGCCGAAATGCAAATTTTTAAATGAATTCATTAAAATTAATTAAATTTTGTGTGCAATGTATCTTTTTGGTTCATTTTTTTAAACTTGAAAACTTGAAAATGAGGGTGGCCGTTTTAATCACAGAAAAAAATTCTCGGTCATTTCCTGGATCGCTAACATTTTTTACGGTCAAAGAAAGTAAAACATTCTAACTCTAAAGCTAAAAATGTGTCCATTTGAAGTAATAAAAACTGAGCTGCAAATTATTTTAAGCAATTTTAAGCTAGAAATATCACAAATTGAACGTTTACATTTTTTTTCAATAAACTGAACACTTCTCAAATCAGAAGTTGAAATATTTTTATTTTAAATAGTTTAAAAATCCTTGAAAACATTACAATTTTTATTTTACAATCTTGAAAAATCTACACGTTGTTTTACATTTTCTCAAATTATGAATTAATTTTTTAATTTTTTCAGGCCTTCTAAACATCTTTCAAAATTATTCGAATTCTTCCTAAAATTTCGTTTAAATCCTTCAAAATTAAACATATTTCCCTGAAAATTGTCGAGATTCACTTTTGACAATTTTAGAAATCTTTTTAAATATCTTCTAAATTTTTTGTTCGAAACTTTGTTCAAATTATTTGAAATCATTCCAATTTTCAAATTGAAACTAAATTTAAATTACTGAATTTCTTCTAGGAATGATAATAGGTGTTCAATATTTATCATAGAACAAAATTCCAAAATTTGAATTACAAGTTAAGTTTTTTGAAATAGAACAATTAAAATTGTTACGTTCAAAGTTTAGTTTTTTTGTTTAATTTTGAATATTTGATTTACAATTACTGATTTTAAATGAAGAGTTAAAAATTTGTAAATATTGAGCAATTGTTATTTTTACCAATTAAAAAATGACAAATTTTAGCCTCAAACAATATTTTTAAATTTAATAAAAGTCTTTGAGTATTAATATATTGTTTTAAAGTTATTTAACAATTTGAAATAGTTTATAAAGTTTCAATCATGCGTTTACATTTGTTTAACTACTGAGACTTTCGAATTTAAACAGTTTAATCTTTAACGTTAAAATCTGGAAATTCTTAAATTTTGAACTGATTTCGAATCATCTTGTAAAATTATTTATTATTCACTTGATATTCCTTAATGTACAGTTCAATGTTAAAAATCATTATAATTCATATCCACAGTTAATGAATAAAAAAGATTTTTTATCCAAAATTTTCGATTTTAAATGCTTCTAATTTAAAAATTTTCAAGTCTTCAAAAATGCATTTTAAAATTCTTTTAATGAAAAATGTACGCTAAAAAATTAGAAGCTAAAATAGAAAATTTTCAAGTGAAAGGTTTTTGAATTAGGCATTGTAAACTGAATAATATCATAACTGAAACAGATAACAATTTAACTAATTATTAAAAAAACTATTGAAATCAAACTTAAACCGATTTTCTTATAAATATTTGTAAAATTCCAGGTCAAAAAATAAATTCACTATCATTTCCCGGTTTTTCGGTAGGAATCAGAAGATTATTCATCGTAGCGTTCTATGCCCCAGTTGATAGTGGCCCGAGGGAAGTCAAAGACGCATTCTGGGACACTTTAAATGATATAATTAGTACTTGCGATCAAGGTGAAAGAATAATTTTGCTAGGAGATATAAATGGATGGGTCGGCGTCCAACGTCAAGATACAGATACAGGAAGGGTTCTAGGTAAATTTCGGGATCCAAGAAAAAATTTCAACAGGGAAAAGTTAGTAAGCTTATGCTTAGAAAAGAGACTATTTATTACAAATACTTGGTTTCAACATAAAATGATCCACAGTAACGCCTGGTGTAAAGGAAATAATCGCAGTATAATCGACTACGTTATTGCGGATAAAAGACTAAGGGATCTAGTTGCAGATACAAGAGTCATGAGGGGAACCGAATGCAATACTGATCATTACCTTTTAGTCTCCAAAATAAACTTTGGCCGGGGATGGAGGAGAAAGAAACCAAGAAAAACGAAACGAACGCGAATCAAGATGGAAAATTTACAGAAACCGGAAGTGCGTATAGATTTTCAGAATAAGATAAACGAACGCATAGATGAGGCAACTTGGGAGGCGCTTAGAAGCAATAAAGATATAGGGGGCGCGTGGACTTTGTTACGGGGTATCATTGTTAAAACTGCGATTGAAGTATGTTGTACGCCGGTTGTAGAAAGAAAATCTGGTTGTGCATGGTGGAGTGATGAAATTAAAGTACCCCAAAAAGAAAAGAAAATAGCGTACGAGAGAACGTGGAACATCACGGGTCTTAGCAATGAGGAGAGAAATAGGCTTCAAAATGATTGCAGACACAAAAAGAAAAGAAAGTTAAACGACTAGTCAAGGAAAGTAAAGATAAAATCAGAGCAGAAGAAGGAAAGAAATTACAAAACGACTCTCAAGGAACCATGCAAATAGTATTTAAAGAGATGAACAAAAGTAAAAATACAGAGCTTGTCAGCATGAGAAATAGCAAAGGTGAAATGCTATATGATACAGACGGGATAGTAGACGCTTTAAAAGACTCTTTCAAAGAATTATTAGGAGATGAAGGTATAGGGCAACAGAACTGCGACATAGAACATAATGAATTAGAAAACCCAATTAAGAAAGTCTGTGTGACTGAAGTTACAGATATAATTAAGAACTTGAAAAATGCTAAGGCTGCGAGTGTAGACAGTATTAGCGCTGAAATGCTTAAATACGGTGACGAGTACATACCTCACAGGCTGTGCGAATTGAGAAATACATGTATCGAGACTGGACAAGTCCCAGACGAATGGAGAAATGCGATTATCGTACCCATATACAAAAGAATGGAAGATAAAAACAACTGCAATAATAACAGAGGTATCAGCTTACTAAGTACCGAAAGTAAAATATAATCAAAAATATTTTTTTGTAGGGTAATGGAAATTACAGAAGAAAAGATATGGGAAGTCCAAAGTGGATTTATGCCAGGAAGATCATGTACAGATCAGATATTTAGCTTAAGACAGATCACAGAAGAAAGCGTAAGAGTAGGAAAGAAAGTTTTCTGTGCATTTGTTGACCTAGAAAAACCATTTGACAAGGTAAATAGAAGTAGACTTTGGGAAGTCCTTAAGAGTACGGAGTCCATGGATGGCTCCTACAAGCAATACAAACTATATATGCAGGCAGTAAGGGGAATATAAGGGTTAATGGGAAACTGAGTGACTGTTTCGATATTGTACAAGGCGGGAAACAAGGATGCGTTTTGTCGTCATAACTATTTATCATATTTATGGATAAGTGTATAAGAATGACCCTCTTCGATGAAGAAGGTGTAGATCTCAAAACAGTAAAGGTGCGTGGGTTGGCTTTCGCAGATGAGAAGATTGTTATGGCAGAATCAATCGAGGTCTTTCAGAGAATGTTGATTAAACTTAATACAAGCATTAAGGACATGGGCCTCAAAATTAACGTAAGTAAAACAAAGATAATGGTGTTTGAAGAAAAAAGCGAGACAACAATGTGCAATATTGTCCAAAATGATGAGACATTAGAGCAAGTTGACAAATACGTATATCTGGGTAGCTTATTCACTAGCGACGGCAAAATAGATGGAGAGTTAGATAGGCGCATAAATGAGGGTTAGAAGGTTATCGGTAGAGCAGGGTCCATTTTCAGAAATAAAAACAAATAAAAAAAAACTAAAATGACCGTATATAAATCTTTATTTGTACCAGCTGTACTATACGGTAGCGAGACATGGACATGTCAAGAAAAGGACAAGAGTAAAATCAAAGCGATTGGCATGAAACC
>JAABKJ010006944.1:0-21425 GCA_011634705.1 Andricus grossulariae
TAATTGGTTAACGCTCCACTCATGGATAGTGGCGTTCCCGGTTCAAATCCGGGCTGAGGCAGATTTTTTTCTTGTTTTCCAAATTTAATTTGTCCTAAGTAATCGATTTAAAATCAAGATTTATATTAATTAAAATTTAAGAACTCGGACGTTAACATCTTTAAATGGAAATAACATCTTCCAAATATTAATTATCCTTGGAATGGTTACAAGGAAAATAATCTTACTTTTGTTGCCTATTTTTGGCTGAAAACAAGACCCTCTGTTTCTGTCGAGTGACAGTTGTTATACTTTTAACTTTAAACAAGGAATGTTTTAGACAATTTTGAATTTCAGGGTGCGAGAAAAATCCCAATTTTCATATATTGGGCTATAAATGTCTATAGCTCAGGAAATTAATCTTTCTATTTCTGAAAGTGTTTCTTTAGATTTAACGTCTTCCGTTTCCCACTTCTGGAAGATTTACAACTCCCTAGCACCAACAGAAAATATTTTAGAAAACGTTGAATTTTCAACAAAATACATGAATTTCTAACAAATAGTTAAATTTTCAACTAAAAAAGGTCAACTTTCAACCAAATGGTTGAATTTTCAACTAAAAAGATTCATTCCTAACCAAAAGTGGAATAGTTAAATTTTCAGTTGAAAAAAATGATTTACACCCAAAAAGACCAATTTTAACCAAAATAATTAATTTTTGAAACCAATAATAAAACTTTTAACCAAAAGGCTGAATTTTTAACCAAAAATATAACAGTAGACTCTTCAACCGAAAGAGAATAATTTTCAATTAAAATTCTGAACCTTTAACTAAAAATATTCAACAAAATAGCTCCAATTTCAACAAAAAAAATTAATATTCAACAAAGAAGATGAATTTTCTACGAAAAAGACAAATTTTTAAGAAAATACATGAATTTTCAATCAAATAGTTTAATTTCTGACTAAAAAATAAAACTTTTCTCCAAAAATGGAATAGGTTAATATTCAGTTAAAAAAGTAATTTTTAATAAAAGAAGACACTTTTAACAAAACAGTTAAATTTTAAGCCAAAAAGACAACTTTTCATCAATAAAGTTGAATTTTAAACCAACTAATTAAATTTTCAACCAAATGATAACAGATAAATTTTTAACAAAAGAGTTGAATTTTCAAACAAGAAAGATTTTTCAGCCAAGAGAGAAAAAAAATTCTACCAAACTGTTGAATTTTCAAGCCAAAAAGATGAATTTTCTTCAAAACAGTTGAATTTTGAACCCAAAAAGATGAATTTTTCACAACACGTGAATTTTCAACAAAAAGAATGACTTCCTAAAAAAATTGCTGAACTTTCAACACAATAATTGAATTTTCAACCAAATAATTCAATTTTTATCAACAAAAGATGAATTCCTAACCAAAGAGAATTAAGCAAAAGAAAATATTTTATAAAATGAATTAACTTTCAACCCAAACTATTTGGATTTTCAACCAAAAAAACAAACGAATATTCAACTCCAGAAATTATTTTCTTTTGTATAAAAGAATTTCTATAGATTTACCTAGTTCCGACACCAACTTCTGAAGAATTTACAACTTTATAGAAGCAACCAAGAATGTTTAAGAAAATTATGAATTTCAGGTTGGCCCAAAAATCCAAATTTTCCTATATTGGGCTATAAATCTCTGTGGCTCTGGACATGATTTTTTTACCTTTAAAAAGTGCTACTTTAGATCAACGTAGTTCGAGGAAGGATGTCCCAATAATCATGACAGTCCCACTAATCGTCAAACTTTGTTATAATCGGAATCTATTTAGAAAAAATACAAAGTGTTTCATCGTCCCGAAATTCGGGATGATTAGTCCAATATGTTTCATAAGCTTGGCTAATCGTCACGAATTTTCGGTAAGACTAATCCATCCCCTTTTCCAACCCTCACATTTTTTCGGGACGACTAAAAAGAGCCTAAACAATACGTAAAAGTGACATTTAATGATAAAATCTATTTATTTTGAGCATTCACCTTATTCGTCAAAACTGAACGATTTCTCGTAAAAAAAAAATGCAGGAAATTTCTGCGAAAGCTCAGTTTTAAAATTTCAATGTACATGTAGACGGTCATTATTTGGATGTGGCATAACAACTGACACTCGACAGTTGTTACTCTTGGAAATCCGTGACGGTCAATTGATCTAGAGAATCGGATCATTCTGATGCGCAATTTCCTGATCAAATACAAAATCCGAAACCTGAATAAAAGCGTTGCATATCAGGTTCATCCAATTTCGGGATCAAGTTGATCAACTGGCATTTACCGTGGTGGTGACCATTTGCTTCAAGGTCACTGTTTTTAGTGGTCCCCGGTGATATGGTTCCTCTGAAAGTCCTTTCCGGTTCCGAGAGATTCTTCGGTGGCGTTGGGGGTGGAACGGTTTCAAAATGGCGGATCTTTAAAGTCGAGGAACCGAAACAGAGTCGCGTCCTCGTCGAAGCTAGCCCGGCCAGCATCGACCGGTGTTTCATGGTCTCGCGCAAGCGCAAAGCCTTGCCCAAGAATATCAACCGAATGTCGTGCTTCAATACCTGATCGCTCCCCCCCCCCTCTCGACCCGCTTCACTGAACTTTCCTTCACCCCACAAACCACCCCATGATCCGACATTATTCGCCGATTGTAGCGAAATCACCACCGTCCCGATTTTTCCCTCTATTCCTCATCCACCCTTGCCTCCACCGGATATCTATTGACTGGTCCCACCTCGGACGCACTTCGGACCACTTCGGACCATTTCAGGAGCTTCGAGGCCTCGAAATACTTTAAGATCAACAGTGATCGCTATTGTCGGGATTCTATACGATGCTTATATTGGTGCCACAAACTACGTGCCTCAAATTCCAATGTCGACTCGTACTCTCAAATAACGCCTGGAGGAAGTTACTTTTCCTGACAATGAACCGATACCAACAGACACTCCACAGCTTACTAAAGGTGGATTCCATGCCGTTTTTTTTTAATTTTGCCTACTTATTTGTTTAGTAGAGGAAATATAGACTGCCAAAGATTTAACTTTAAAATTAAAAAAAAAGTGATTGCACTTTTTCTACTTTGGACACTTTTTGAGTATCTAAAATACGAATTGCGCTAGTTCAATAAGGGGCCGTTCAAAATCATCACGAAAATCTTGAATCCCCCCACGGAATTTTTTCTTCGATTTCATTTGATAAAGGCTAAAAATAAAATGCAAAACATACAAACATAATATTTTATCAGACTTCACAGATCAAAGTGCTCTCAGAAGAGGGCAAATAAGGTGATTTTTCATGAAAATATTGGAATAACACGGGAATAAATTCTTGTATTTCAACAAAAATATTCATTTTTTACCTATTGAGATAAATTTGCAAAGAAAGAGTTTAGTTTTCACGTTAAAAAGTCGAATTTTTTAGAAAATAGTTGAGTTTTAATCCAGAAAAGATGATTTTTCAATCCAATAGTATAATGTTCACCATTGAAAAAAATTAATTTTGGACCAAACAGTTGGACTTACAACCAAATAGTTACTTTCAAGCAAATGAAGCGAATTTTTAACCAAATAATTGAATTTTAAACCTACAAAAAAGAATTAACATCAACCACAACAGTTGCATTTTGAACCAAGTAGTCGAATCTTCAAGCCAAAAAGACGAATTTTTTAAGACAGTTGAATTTTCAACGAATTCAACGAAATAGTGGAATTTTCAACAAAATAATTAAAGTTTCAACAAAATAGTTGAATTTGTAACCACATTGTTAAACTTTCAATGTATAAAGATGAATTTGTCAACCAAATATTCGAATATTTTCTAAATTCTAAAATTTTCTATCCAAAAAAATGAATATTCAACAAAGCAATTATATAACAAAATAATTTTATTTTCAAGAATATAATTGAATTTTTTTACAAACTAATTCAATTCATTTCCAAAAAAAAAGATAATTCAACAAAGAAGTTCAAATTTCAACCAAGTAGTTGAATTTTCAATCATGATAAAATAAATAATTTTCAATGAAAAATGTGATAGTTGATATTTCGACCAAAAAAATTTAATTTTAAATAAAAATCTGTTGAACTCAACAAAACAAAAACGTATTTTTAACAACATAGTTGAATCCATAACCAACACAGGTTAATTTTTAACTAAACAGCTGCATTTTTAACCAAACGAGATGAATTTTCAAATAAAAAAGGCGAATCCTCAACAAAGCCGTTGAATTTTCCACCCGACAATATGTTTTTTTTTTATTGAGAACATGTCGGGCCTGAAATTTCTTCACCTTGAATCAAAGAAACGTATTTTCCATGAAAGCAAAATACATACACGGTTTTTCGATTCAAGCTAAAAATAATGTCAGGTTCAACATAGTTAACTTTTTCCAATAAAGTGTGTAAATAAACACATTTTTTAAAAATATATTACTTCTTTTAATATTCACTAGCCAAAACTCTCAAATTGCCAACACCAGGAAATTTCCGAATCTAAAGAATTAATAAATAGTTCAATAGTAAAATAAACAATAATAAACAAAATATAATACTTTTATTTGATGAAAATATTGATTATGTTGTTACTTATTTTATTATTAAAACAGTTTTTTAATTATTTAGATTCAAGAAGTTTATGTATCATACGGAAATTTTAAGACGTTGTTAATTTTACAGTGTCGGATATTTTATAATGTCGGCAATTTTATTTCCGGAATGATTCATTATCGGGAATTTTCCCGTTCGAAAGGTTTGAATTATCGGTAATCTTATAATTTTGAGAATTTTATATTTCGTATTTTACTTTTGTGGATTTTTTAGTCGTCTCGATATTAACCGGTTTATAATATTTTTAGTACTTTTTTCGGATGCCAACCAGCAATTTTTTTCTCTAGGCCAAAACAATTCAATTAATCTTAGAATTTTCATTTTTATCATACCAAAAATGTATAGAATGAATTATCAAGAATTTTGAATAAATTTATGTGAAGCACATAGGTTTCATAATGTTTTCTCTAAAAAATAATTTTAATGTAGAAAATAAAAAAGTATAAAGTCCGATTTTTCTACTAAACAATCAAGTACCTTCAACCGGGGCGAATCGCTACAATAATTTTTACAAAATCATCATAGGCTTAATAATTTTATTCACGCAATGTCTCTTCGCTATCGCCCATATTAGTAAATAAATATGTATTGATTAGTAAGAGACTAATATTACTAAAAATGTCAACATCACACATCAATCAAAGGTGAGACTACACAAACTTTTATACGTATCTCGAAAAGAAGGAATTCAAAAATATAGAGACTATGGCGATTGAAGTCCTTCCAGGGAGGATAAAATCCTTCCCAATCAGTTTTTTTGGAGACCTTGTTTTTAGGTTATTCACAAATAACATAAATCCAAAGATTCCGGGTGAATCGCTACAACTGAAATACATTATAAATAAATTCAAACAACGTTTTACATTGACAAATGACGTTATAAGAAAGTATAAGTACAGTGATTTTTTAATACCTATATAGTCATATAGTCAATAATAACTAAACAATGTAAAAATAAAATATAGGTTATGTTCATAAGTTACAACTAATTCTTGCTGCTTTCCTTATTATTATTTTTTGCCTTATTCGATACAAAGAAATTTTAGTAAGCGTTTATAGCGTTAATATTTACATTTAATAAAAAAGTTGAGTTTCCCTTAATTGACGATTTTTCTTCTCTTAAGAAAGACATACTGGTTTAGTTTTGTACTAATTTTAGTATCGGATCTGTGGATTTTTTTTAGACCATAAATGACCCATATTAACAACTATTAAATATTTGAGACCATTTAGGCACTTTCTACCTCACAACTAAGTCACGATTTGTGAAAGAGTGTAGCGATTCGCCCCGGTTGACAAAAGCCAAAATATTTTAAAAATCGATTATATAAAAGTCTGGTTTGTGTGAGTCCGGCATAATATACATCTAAAGTTACAATGGCAATAGAACTTTTTTTGAAAACGCAAATTCGCAAATGAATCGAATTTTTCATCAGAGAGAATTTAATATCTATGCGCAATTTCACTGAGAATGCAAATTATTAGAGCAAGGTTAGCTGAAGTGACCTTGATTCTCAAGATTGATTCCAACGTGAACCGCAAAATTAAATTATTGAAAATTTGAATTCCTGAATTTATCAGTTTTTTTAGTCGAATGCACGCAGCATAGATAAGACTTATATTTTTGTAATTTTTTTTGTACTTTATGTTTCACTATAACTTCGGACAGGATTGACATATGGGCATGCATTTTTTTAAATTTAGGTAATAATAGTGCAAGTGACATACGCACATAAAGATTAATGTTTGTCAATATTGGTCAATTATTGACTGATTTGCATGACATTTTTTATAATTGATAAAAAGCTATTAAAAAACGTGTATAACTGATTCTTCACAAATCGTTAATTATTATTGAGAATTGAGAAACATGCTAAAAGTTATATTTTTGCAATAAAGTTTAGACTTGAAATTTACGCTAATTAATCGATTGGCATTATATTTTGAATTAAAATTTACTGATCAATGATGAAAATTTAAGAGCATTGCAAATTTTTTAAAGAGAAACTCAGAATCTACATTTCATAATCAAGAAATTTTAAGATTAAAGCTGTTTTTTTAGTGGATTATTGTTATTGCATACACAGGTTGTACAAATAAGCATCAGGACATATAAATATAATACTGTCAAAAACATTGATTGATTTTCCTTTTATGATTTGAAAAAATTGTATTCTTGAACTTATGTAGATATTAATTTTATTATTGGATCACATTATTTAATTTGATAAAGTCAATAGTAGCCATTTCGGCACATTTTTGCACGTTCTTGTTTTCAACCTTTAGAGTTACTGATGTATTCGACTTTTTATTTATAAAAAAAATTATAGATGGATAACTCGACTTGGTGTCAATGTAAAATTGATAAAGATTTATAACGTGATTTTAAATTATCCGTTAAATAATATTTTTAACGGTATATATTACTTTATGACGTTGGGATACATCTGCCGAGAAAATAATTATATTCTCCCAAATAACTTGCATATAGTAATGACGATATTACGCTAAATTTGAAGAATTGAAAGAGCATGTATCATATAATCGCTGTCGGGTTTTTTCAGTTTCTATTTTAAAAATTATTGTTTTTCGGTTGGTAACAATTTTGATATAACTTTTTTGATATAAGAATGCGACGTCCAGATATATACTTTAAACATAACTCGGTGTAAATGATTAAAAATGATAAATATAAAAATTTTCCATTTCATAAAAGAATCTGTATCCCTCCTACGATTAACTAACTTTTTAAAATAATCTGCAAATTTATGCCTCTACAGTAGGAAATTTTAAATTATTTACTATCAAAAGGGATAAAAAAAAACCTATAATCGAATAGAAAGCAGATTCAGACGTGTTTTCAGTTGAATTTTCGTAATGCAACAGAATCATGATTAAAAGAGTCTGCATAAACAGATTTGTGAGTATTAATTTCAACTCGGAGATTTAAAAGAAAATTATATTTAATACCTGTGGACACTGAAAAAATAAGGCGTAATAGATGAAAATTCAGTTCTCCTCTAAATAAAATCACAACTCCGTTGAATATCGATTTTATGATGTTCCTCTCTGAGCTTGTTTTTCATTTTAATGGAATTATGTAAAATTTCATTACGGGACGCGTATAGGATAAAATATTTTATTGAAAAATGTCTTCGATGCTTACTAATATCGTTCCTTATATAATATTTGTAGACTTCGACCATTTAAAAAAACAGTAATGTATTATTTTCGTTAATAAATACATCAATAAGAACTTTCCAATTTCGCCAGTGACAAGTGAATCATTTTTCTGTGCTAAATAATATCAACTCTTTAAACAGCATATTGATTGAATTGGAAAACTGAAATAGACAAATATGTTTTATTTCCACCAAATTCAATGAATCGATATAAATTATTTTTTAGAATTACAGTTTTTCTTAAAAAGACAGTATGTCTGACATAAACATTCCATTTTCACTAGAGAAGGAGAAGCGACGGAGAAGTAATTTTTTAAGCAGAAAGAGGGATGTATGACAAGCCCAATAATGAGTTTTCAGTAGAAACATATTACTTTAAGGTGATTTTAAAAGTGAAAGTATAATATTTTATTTTAGAAGCTATTAAAATGAAAAAAAAAATTCTAACAATATGGAACATGTAAAAAAGGAGCTATAAATATACTCCTCGAAAATTAAAACATATAAAAAGCTGTGTCATCTAGTAGAAAAAAATGCATCAAAAACTTATTTTTTTACCATTTTTTTTAATTACTAACACAGATTTCCAATTATTTGATATTGGTTATGAATTTTCCAGATTTTTCGACGAGATATACGTGACCTAAAATAACCTGAATATTTTAAAGAACGACTGCGATCATAAAAGACGCTAATAAAATGTAGTATAAAACGAGATTATACAATTTTCTCAAATCTTTTATTAAACTAATTAGGTTTATATTTTTAAAAACAATTTAGAAGATTGGCACCCTTTACTACAGGTTTTAGATATTTTTACTTCCTGATTAATCTATAAGAGTAGATCAATAAATCAAATGTTTAGTAAATAGTGCAAAGCCTGGTAAACTTAAAAATGTTAAATGATTTTGTGGGTAGTAGTAATTTAAAACATTGAGCAAAGACTTTGTTTTTATGAATATTCTGTTTAAATAACTTCAAAATCTTTTGAATTGTTGAAATTTTTTGAAATATCTTAAAATATTGATATACTCTTCAAGTCATTTAACTGCTTTCAAATGCCACAATTCTTGTGAATAAATTCTCTGAAATTTCCGTGAAATATTATAAAAGCCCTTAAAATTCCGTAAAATTACATGAAATCTCATTATATTACCTGAAAGTTTTTAAATCTCCTGAAATTTCCTTGAAATCCTTCAAAATACCCCAAAATATTTCCAATCCTTTGAAATCTTTTGAAATCTCTTGACATTTTTTGAAGCTCTTGAAAATTCCTCGGAATCTTTTAAAACACCCTAAAATCTGTAAAATTTTTGGAAAATTTTTGAAATCAATTAAAATTCCTTAGAATTTTCTAAAAAATCCTAAAATCATTCATTTTTTTGAAATATTTGAAAATACCTTAAGACATTGAACATCTCTTCAAATTCTTGAAATTATTTGAAATCCCTCAACTCTTGTGAATAAATTCTTTGAAATGTTTTTTTTCTTAAAACTTGTGAAGTTGTATGAAATGTGATGATACTTATTGAAATGACTTGAAATATGTTAAGGCCTGCGAAATCCTTTGAGAGCCTAGGATATTCATTAAAATGCCTTATGAAAAGCCTTTGAAATTCCTCAAAATTACTTAAATCTTCTAAAGTCTGATAAAATCCGTTAAAATCGCTTAAAAATTCTTTTAAATCTTTTAAAATATCCTAAAACCTTACAGGTCCAACAAAGTTTTTAAAGATATTCCAAATATTCCAAAATTCTTTAAAACCGCATTAAAATTTTTTGAATAACTTAAAATAACTAAAATCCTTGGAAATTCCTTGAAATTTTTGAAATCCTTTAAAATGTTTTGAAATCTTTTGAAATCCCTTGAAAGTTTTTAAAGCTCTTGAAAATTCCTTGGAATCTTTTGAAAGGCGAAGCGTCTCGTCGTCCCGAGATTCGGGACGACGAAAATGTTGAATTATTTTGCGAGTAGTAGTAATTTCAAAAATGGTGAAAAAACTTTGTTTTTATGCATATTTTTTTTGCAGAATGATAACAAATAAAAATGCTGATCTAACTTTGCCGATTTAAACTCTTTATAATATTATTATGGCTCCTAAGGGCACGTAACAGTAGAACAGGTAAAAGTAAAGAAAAGTAATTTTTTAAGTAGAAAGAGTAATTTATGACAAGCACAATACTGGCAGTGTAATATTATTTTGTATTTATAAAATCCAGGAAACTGATTTTATACTTGAATAATCCTGGAAGAAAGGCACTAAGAAACGTGTTTGTACCCCTAAACTTTTAAAATTAAGGAAACATTTTTTCAAATTTTTATATCTATTTGTAAAAATGTAGAAGCGTAAAACATGCGTGGATAAACATTTTCAAGTATCCTTTTCTTCATGAAAAATATGCCATTCTGAAAAATTTAGACAAGTAAACTGAATTTATACAGCACTACAGCCTTCATAATGGATTCCCATAGAAAGGATAGTCCACTTGGTGCCAAGACCAGACATCCTATCAACTCTCGCCGAAAACCGAGGCGTTTAATTAACTTCAATGTTCTCTAGAACCGGAGAGTTCAGATGCAAATGCATCCTGAATACCTGCAAACCAGAGAAGGTCTTTTCTCTTAAGAAATATTTATAAATTAATTGCATTCAAATTTCCAAGAAGCGTCTAATAATTGCTCTTTGCTTAATATTTGAATTGATATAAATAATAGAAAATAATAAACATTAATAAACATTGTTTTCAGATTTGAAGGTTGAAACAAAATAACTATAATTAAACAATTATTCAACTTTTCCAATTGAAGAAATCAACAAACGTGATTTTAAAGTCACACTATAAATTCTCTTCAATATTTTATTTTTCATCTTTTCATTCTTTCTAGTTGATGAAAATACGAGGTTGCTAGACCAGAGTTGATTGAGAGATGCAATCTCGTTTCAAGTGTACAATAAATTGCCAATACAAGTTCAAGAGTTGTTGATCTTTTATTCTAGTTCACTTACCCGCAAAATTTAAAAAGGTATTTGATAAACGCACTGAACTTCTAAAGTAATTAAGCAACATTTTAAATACTTAAAAATGCCGATTAAACTTTCCTCAAATTTTAATGAAATTGATGAAAGCAATTATGTAAATTACGTCATATTAGTGCAAAAATAATGAAATATTTTACATCGTACAGATTCGATGAACTTTTTATATTTTATTTAACTACAACGATGACATTTAAGAAATTAAAGAAAAAAACGATCCCATTTTTGGCAACTACTTACATTTACGTGAAGCATCATAAAATGAGTAAAGACACTGCTTACAGATAATATCCAGCGGGTTAGAACATTAAAAAAAATTATTTGTATGTTAAGAAGTTATCGAGTGAAAATGCTACTTCAAGATTAAAAATACTTGGAGACTTTGTTCAATTTTTTGTTTAGTATATACGTATGAACAATTCTTGGTTACTATTCGTTTTAAATTCAAAATCATTGTTAATGATATGAACAAATTTAATAAATAAATACATATCTTAGCCACTGCGCTAAAGACATCGTTTTATTAACAAAATTGATAATAAATTGGTCGAAAATAAATAATATTTTTCAGGGGCTTAAACATTTTTGAGGCCGGAAAACATGTTTCATTCTTTATATTTTATTTTTTATTTTTTAACCATTCGTTGTTTCCGTGGAAAATGTAAAAATACGATTTTTCAAAAATAATTTTTTTTCGATGAAGAGCACTGGTTTACTAAGAACGAAGCTTACAAGATGCGTAGTAGATATTACCAGCTATTTCTAAAAACAAATTTTAAATGCGGGTTTTTGGGAAATTCCATTTCAAAGAGTTAAAAAAAACGACCGCCATTTTACCATTTTTACATGTCTTAAACATTTTTTGGGCTCAATTGGAAGATCAAGAATTTTCACTCCGAATAAAAATACAAAATCGGGAATGCTTACGCTAGTTCAAAAGGTATTGCATTTTGAAACATTTTTCTTTCAATTTTTAAAAATTCGCAGGTAATCTTGGAATGATTGTAACAAATTAAACAAATGAATGAACTGTGCAATACGTATTTCTTTATTTTCACCACAGAATGATATATTTAAATACGAAATAATTCCGACACCCTAAGCTCGACCTCTCTGCCTAACTTGAAATGGAATTGGTTATTCATATATTCAAAACTCTATTTCGTATAAGCAACTGATTTGATCAATAATCAAATAACTATGATAAGTTTTAAAAATTAGCATATATAAACGAAACGCTTAAATTCCAAAAGAAATCTTTCAAAGCAATTGCATGTAGCAAGCTTCCCCCAAAGAAATGTAAAACCTCTAATCCTAAAAGCATTATCATTCGATTTCAGTAGTAGAGGTCAACGAATGGTCATCCAGTCTTGATACATTCCCCTGCTTTCACTTAGCGATTGAGAGATTCCATCGCTCTCGTTTCTGGGATAAAATCGTGAAGTCCCATAGGAGACTGGGTAGAAAAAAATTACTAAATCCTATCTGAATCGCTAGTCCATTGAGCGGCGGTTTGATATCGCGGTAGGATCTCCTTTGAAAAGAAGCCCCGTGTGGATTTGTGGAACCGGGAAATACGGACAGTGGGTTCGTTGAGAAGGAGAATGAGGAGAGGAGGTAAGAGTGGATGGAGTATAAGGAAAAGAAAGGAAAAGACTTATCCTGACAATACATCCTTTAAGCCATCGAGGAAGGGAAGGGAAGGAAAGGCTGACTGACAGACAGCTCCTGTCTACTCGATACCCAAGCAAAACCTACCACCCAACACGCCAACGCAGCTTTCAACCAATTCGAAATCAGCACCCTTCTTCGAACCCCTAGTTGGACATCGAATATCGCGTAGTTACGTGCTGACATGCATCAAGGGACGCTTTCAGCTTTTTTTGGAACTCCCGAGTTCATGATAAGCCGATATGATGGACGTTCCTAACGTGTTTGACTTACATCAGTTTTCGGAAATAAAAGAAATCTAGAGATTTCAGAAATTCGTTAACGGTTGAACGTATGATAGTTAGTGATTTTGGTAAGCAGTTCAAGAGCTGAGGAACTCATGAAAAAAATTAAGGCGCCGAAAATGTCTTACTTTGGCTACAGCTTAATTTTGTGAAGCCTTAAAATAAGACTTAAATCAAAACCCCCCCAAAAAAACTCGGTTTTCGGAAAGTGGCTAAAGACGATGTTTTTGGACATTTTTTAAGCCAAATTATTTTTATTCGATAAGTGACAAAATTCCAAGTATTTTAAAATTAATTTTGAATTATTTAAACAATTATTATTTCTTTGAACAATTTTTCGCCCCTGTAAATCGTGAACAGTTATCATTTTTCGGGATAAATGATAAAGTTGATGAATCTGAAGAGTAATATTTCTTGTTTAACATATTTGGTAATTATCTAGACAATTTTAATTTGTTTAATTAATTTATTACTCGTGGAAATCTTTAAAAGGATACTACTTTTTGGACTTATCGAAAAAGTTAATGAATGCTAAGAGTGATATTTTTTGTGAAAGACAGCTTACATCTATGTACACCATTTTCATTTATTTGAAAAATGTTTCCCCTGTAAACCATTAAAACTTACTAACACTATCTTACTTATTATTCAGTATTCTCTTATCTCAGAACTTATACCCTAAGTTTTTAAACAATAATCCTTTTTTAAAAACAATTTTTTCCAGTTATGGTATGGATAGTTATTTTTTTAGATCTATTTCGTTGGGATAAAAAATACTGATCAATAAGCGATACAGTGTAATAGATTTGAAAAAAATAGAATTTTCTGCATCTTTCCTATGAAAAGTAGCATGTGATATTAGATGATTAATTAATTGAAAACTGTCTTTTACAAAAAATATCACTTTTAACATTCATTAACTGCGTCATTAATTCTATATAATAATAAATTTTAACGATTTAGAGGGGAAAATTTTTGCATACAAATGAAAATTGTTCAAATAATTGCCAAATATCCTAAGCAAAAAAAAATACTCTTAACATTCGTTAATTGTGTCATTAATTCCAAAAAATGCTAACTTTTAACGATTTGATGGAAACAGAAGCTATATTGCAAACAATTACAAAATATGTTATACGAAAAATATTTATTTTTTTTTAATTCATCAAATATATAATTTATCCCAAGAAATAATTACTTTTCACGACTTACTGATACAAGTTCTTTGAACAATAAAAAAGTTTGTAAGTACTTGGAAACTTGTCACTTTTAAAATAAAAGTAATTAATTTTGAAAAGATTAAAAAAAAAGATCGTCTTTAGAATGAATTTTACTTAAAACTCCTATTTGACATTTTTTGGGACATCTTCCGAGCACAATAAAAGGGAGTTGTAGGAGTCAAAATCAAAAGTTATTGGGTGAAAGTTATTACTTGAACAATATTTAAGAAGTGAACAAACTTTAATTCATAAAAAGATAATAAAAAATAATTCTTTGTTGACCGATTTGAAAAAATAGTGATTTTCTTCCGGAAAATGAACAAATTGAGAGGGATCGATAACTAAAAATCGAAACTCGAATTTGTAGCATTTCTAGACCATCCTAATAGACACTCATACTTTTAGGTATTCATTAATGGGCATACTGAAGATCCCAGTTAACAAAAATTTATGTCATTAGTTGAGAGCCTGAAAAAGTAAAAAATAAAACGATGTAAAATTCTTAAGAAAATATATCCTAATGAAGTTTTAATAAATCTTTACATTTTTATGGATACATTTATTAATATTTTTCAAGATAACTGTGAAAAACGGTTTCAGTAGTCCACAGGTTCCTAGCTACAGAAATACCAAATTCTCACTCGAGTGGTACTAAAATGAGACCACGCACTGGTGGGAACCCAGAGTCATTTGTCTTACATTTAAAAAACAGCATGAAGTTGTTCTATTCAAAACAACAACCGTAAAAAAAGAGAACTCTAGTTTTTAAAGTGAAGTGAACCTCGGTACTGAGGTTCATGGTTCAATACGCGATGCGCATTTCATAACTAGAAACGAAATTTAAAAAAAAGGTTTGACACAATTTGAGGATATAAAATAACTGTTAAATGTCCCGTAAATATAATAATAAATAAAACATTTGTTTGCTCAATAATAACACCAAGAGATTAAAAAAGTTCTTCATATTAATTTTAGGCTCTCGGTTTATTTCACTTTCACTCATAATTGGACTCTCCCACTTAAATAACTTTTAAAACTACAAAATTCATTGAATTCCATTTTTTTCCGAAGCAATAACTTTTTGTAGAAACAGTTAGGGTCGTACCAAAAATTACCAGTTCTACTTGATAAAAATACTAAGTATTTAAGTATTATATATATATATATATATAACTTTTCTTCGACCAGACTTGTCTATCCAACATTCACATATCTAAAAACTTGATTAAATTGTATTTTATACCGAAACAAGATTTTTTCCAGAAATGGGTCTAATTGAAGCAACACTGAAAAAAATGGTTTAGCTGGATTTCGTCTTCTAAGAAAATATAGCTATGTTATCTAAATTTTCAGCTGTGTTACCTAGATATCTAGCTATATTAGCTAAATTTTGCCATCTAGAAATTATCTAGATAAATTAGCTAAACAATTTCTAGATGGCGAAATTAGCTGAAACAGCTAGATATTTAGGTAACACAGCTAGAAATTCAGGTAACACAGCTATATTTTCTAAGAAGAGAAAATCCAGAAAAATGTCTAGCTAGGACAGCTAAATCATTTTTTTTCAGTGAATGCTTTCCTTTTCTACTTGAATAAAGGAACGAAAAAAGAATGGCCAGAGAAAAGGATCATTTGTCAAGTAGAAAGGGCTATTTATGGTAAGCCGAAATGTGATTTTTCAGCATAAAAGCCGTACCATTTTATATATGTAAATATAATATTTAAGAGGATAACTCAAAATAAATATGTAAAACAATTTGTTAAGCAATAATTACAAGGTCTTCAGATATAAGTTATTGAACGAAAAAGTGAAAAGAAAGGATATCTGAAATAGATAGTTTTGACCGCTTTTATCTGGTAATTACAATTAAAAGTTTGCAAATAAAAATAATAACCTGAAGTAAGTAGAATTTTTTTCAGTATTTTCAGCTTTTTCCAGTATCGTTTATTGTGTTCATCACTGTATGCAAATTTAGCCAAAAAATGTATATTTCAACAAGGAAATTGAAAGTCGAACGAATGTGTGCTTCTGCATAAAATGACTAGATCTCGTGACAGATAAACCGCCAATATCATAGTTATATTTCTACATGATATATCTTTAAAAGCATATATTCATTCAATAAAACACAAAAGTTGAAAGGTTAACGATCAAATATACATGAAATAAAAGAAAATTCAAGGCTACTTTTACCAGGAATAATTTATCACGCATGCTTAGTTCAATTTAGATTATAATTTAGAATCAAGCAACTTTTTTTACGATTTCCTTTAAAATTGTATATAGACAACTGAAAAACATTTTAACAATATATCTAAGATCCTAGAATTTTTTTCTATGAAAGGTTAACAATACAATGAAACAACACGGAAACAAGAAGTTTAAATCCAAAAATAATAATGAACTTGTTTATAAAATATTTTTAACAATATCGGGTACTAATTAGAAATCAGCAGATTTTATTCTTCAAACCAATAAACCGTAATAACGAGGCTAGTTATATTTGCTTAATTCTAACAACTAAAAGGTCATTTTTCGATAAATCATAACTATCATAAATAAGATCGAAATAAATAATGCTAAGTAATTATTCTTGCATGCATTTTTATAGTTAATCAAAACTGACTTAAATTTTAGTTAAATTTTCACTGAAAATAAGTTAAATTATGAATTAATGAATTGGTGGATGACAGTTTTCTATTACATTAGTAATTTATCACTAGGTAATTTCGATATAAAGATGTTTTGTTTAAAAGGAAAAATTAGATCAGACAAGCTAATGAGAGTTTACCTCATAGTAAATTTCACAAACCTTATCCGAATAGATATTTAAATAAAAAAATGTCTTGCGAACATTTTCGTTGTTTAACTAATATAATTTGAGAATATATGGAACAGTATTTCAAAAAATTAATTTTAAAAAACTTATAAGGGGTCGTTCAAAAACTGCGTCACACTATTTTGAACACTTTTTTCTCCGCTCTCCTTCTTCGTCACAGGTCATAACACAAAGCTTAAACACCCAGGGTGACGTCACAAATACGAAAACCGCCCCCCAGTCCCTTTGAGTCAAACTTTTTTCTTCGATTTCATTTGATAAATGCCTGAAATAAAACAAAAAGTATACAAACATAATATTTTAATAGACTTCGCAACCAAAAATGCTCACAAAGAGAGGAAATAGATCATTCTTCACGAAAATAGGGGAATGAATTTTTTTTCAATAAAATTAATGCACAGGTACCATATTGAATTCAATATGAAACGCTTAAGATTTGAAACCGAAATACATAGCATTTTCAACAAAATAGTTGAATTTAAAAATAAACAAAATTAATTATCAAACAAAGAGTTGCATTTGTAGCCAAAAAGATGAATTTTCAAACGAAAGGAACCAATTTTCAAGAAAATAGTTAAATTTTAAACTAAAACTTGAATTTTAAAGCCAAGAAGGTGAAATTGTTAGAAGACAGTTTAGTGTAATTTTCAATCAAAAAGGACGAATATTTTCAAACAAAAAGGACGAATTTTCCATCCAAAAAGATGAGTGTTCAACAAAACAGTTACATTTTCGACTAAAATTGATGACTTTTCAACAATATAGTTAAATTTTTAACAAAATAATTAAATTTTCAAAAAAAAGTTGAATTTTGAAGAAAAGAGATGGATCTTGAACTAATAAAATGAATTTTTAACAAACTAGTTTAATTTTCAACCCAGTAGTTTAATTTTTAAGCAAGAAAATTAATGTTCTAGCAAAAAAGACGAATTTACAACAAAATATATCAATTTTCTACCAAATAGTTAAGTTTTCAACTAAAAACGATCAATTTTCAACCATAAATAAAAAGTTAATTTTTTAGTTGAAAAAATTAATTTAAAAAAAATTTCAACAAAACAGTTAAGCCAACCAAAAAAGATTAATTCTCGATTTAAAATTTAACAGTTGAATTTCCAACTGAAAATGAAATTGTTAAATTTAAACATAAAAACATAATTAAAAAAACTTAATTAAGAAAATAGTTACATCTTAAACTAAACAGTCAACATTTTAATTGAAAAGAATAAACTTTCAAGGAAAAATATTTTGATTTTCTTATTGAGTTACATTAATTCAGTTCGCATCTAAACGAAAAAAACGAAAAAAATTGGAAGCTTTTTGAAAACATGAAGAAAAAGGGAAATTCTTAAAAAAAGGAGAAAAGAGGAGAATATGGGAAAGAGTGTAAAGTCTGAAATTAGATGCTTTAATTGTAACATTGAAATCACTCATTTTCATTCTTTCAAGTATTTAAAACAATTGTTATTCACATTTATATTTTCGATATGTTATGTCAAATCAGCGTAAAATCCTCCTCTTTTTATCAAAAATCGACAAAAAATCTGATACCCCCCCCTGAAAGTGTGACGCTTTTGAACGACCCCTAATACCTTCATGAAAATCAAGAACAAATAAAGTTAGTATCGTAAATAAACTTTTCAAATTATTATTTCTGACAATTATTTCCATCTGATTCGAATCAAATTAGCGATCTGCGTACGCAAGTATTTTATTATTTGAATTTAGGAAAGAACCACGGTCGTATGTACAGGTCCGGGGGCTCTCGTGGTGGGAGAAGTTCCCTGATGTAAGCCAGAAAGTTTCGCAAACTGACCACTGAATGTAGTGGCGTATGTGCCGAGTAGTGTAAGATTTGAATTTGAAAAGATTAACAAAACACGTTTTCTAACATTTTCTAACCTCAGAGTCTCAACGGGTGTCAACGCACCGAATCGTAGGGACCTGAATTATGGTATTAAATACTGCCTCGATCATAAAATATTACATATAAATATGTATTTATTTAATAATAATATATATTTATTTGTCCATTAATAACTGTTGTTCGTTATTTTTTCATACAATTCTCATAATTTGCATTTATTATTGACAATAACATTTTATTACGCAAATATACAATTTTTAAATCATTGTCAAGAAATTTGTTGAAGTATTAATTTTGGAATTTTGATTACCGTAAATATTCTATCGGTTAACATGATTTGCAATCGACAATTTTTAGTTATAGTAAATTTTTATTATGATTAAAAATGTGTGTTAAGGCCACTCCTTGCACTATTTTAACATTTTCAAAAATCAGTTTCATGCAATTTACTTTATATCATATAATTTTTAGCATCAATGTGTTCATTATTTTTTATGAATTAAAAAATACATCCATATTATTCAAATTATTGAATACATCTGGATTGAATTGACTTCTTGAAATTAAAATTTCAAATTAATCTGCCACTTTCTCTACTCTATTATTACGCCACTACCGGAAGTGGCAACTTTGTGAAATAATCGGAAGCTTCAGTAAGGGAACTTCGCCCACCACGAGAGCCCCCGGACCTGTGCATACGACCGTGGAAAGAACAGATGTTCAAGTGAAGCTTTTGTTTCATTCTATTCTGTTCTGTCAAAATGAAACTATTGTGTTTATAATGTCAATTTAAAAGCCTGAATAAATTGTGCTTTTATGATAAATTAATATATTTATTTATAAATATCAACGCTCTGCTTATATAAGTTTCAACAAAGCTAATTTAAAATAAGCATCTTAATTACCAATTTTAGTTTTTAAAAAATGTAAAAATAAAAATTAAGTTTGAATGAAAATGTAGAAGTAATTAAAGCGTACAAAGGAAGCGGATCGTTCGAGGTAGTCAAGTACTTAAGTGAAGGATCACTCAATCGGGATCGTTCAGAAACAGGTCTTCGTGAAACACCCAGTAGATCGGGCAGGCGACGGACAACGCGTTTTGCGGTGACAGAGCGTATCTGATGGAGGGTTGTCACGGTACGGGAGCACCCCTTAGACTTCGATATTAAAGCCCTTCTAATATAAGAGCAAAAGCTCTGTTCTGCAACCCCCCTCCACTTTTCCATTCTCGATATCCCCCACCCCACCCCTACCCCTTCCCGCGCCACTACTTTCTACCCCCTAACCACCCTCGCACCGGCCCATCGACACGGTAATGCACACCAACGAAAAGTATATCTTGAAAATATACGCCTTCGGTTGTATGTGTGCTCCCCTTGTCTAGGCTTCCGTATCCATCTAATACGCACCATTGACCACGAATGTACGTCCGATAGGACCGCCCGTGGTCCTCCTGAAAAATCAAGTTATCTCGATTCCTTCGTGCCCATCGCACCGTTTTAACCCACTACGAGATTGTTTATGACCCTAGTAAAAACCTCCACAAAAATTTTTTTCACGGTTATTTTTTTTTTGATAAGGGAGATTGTCGTGAAAATTAGAAGAAAAATATTAGTTCAATGCTGATGGAGTCCACGTTATCTGATCAAGGCAATTTTCATGTCGGAACGAGATTTGGCTCCGACACAGGATATATGATTGTTTGATGGTGAAAAAAATCCTATTAAATATTTTTCGAAAATTCGAAAAAATGGCGGACTATGGGATTTTGGGCGACTTTTTATTTTAAATGTCATATCTTGGGACTTAATTGGCCAATTAAAAATGTTGGAATCTCAATTTACTTGCTATAAGATAGTGTTCAAAATGGTAAACAAATAAATAAAATAATTTTGGAACATTTTGTCAGATTAAGGTATATGTGTACTCTACAAGCGAAAACAAATTCAAGCGTCATGTTTCCTATGGCGCGGCTCGGTACGGTAGGTCAAAAAAAGTGTTTGTGGTTAAATTCATTTCCTGAGCACAATTTTCATCCGATTATCACTTGTTACTAGGTGATCAAATATTATAAACTTTGTGTAATTATACAGTAATTCATGGCCGATACCCTAAAAGCAACGGTACTTATTTGACCACTCAGAAAATCTAGCTGTCTATAAATTATTAAAATTTAGTTATAAATTTAGTTAGTTATAATTAAGTGACTAAACACTGCTAATCCCCACGAAACCATTTTCATCCGCTTATTTGTTTATAAATATTCAAAAAAAATTTAACTTCTACAGTCCTACTGGAAAATATTTCTGGATAGTTGTTTCATTGATTCTCTATATTTTGGAATGAATCTAAATATTTATAGAAAACGATACTCTTCAAGAATCAACAAATTTTTATTTGAAATTTTAATCATTAAATAAAAAAGTACTAACATTTTACTTAAATCGAATGCTAATGATGTATTCAGAATTTATTAGTTTTTATTTTTGTTTTAATTCAAAGCGGATGAAAATTGTGGCCTGGAAATAAATTTTTTTCTTAACAAAGTTTTCAGAAATTATTTTATTTCTTTACATTATTTTATTTAAAATTGCATTTTATAAAAAGTGAATTGAGACATCAAAAAGTTAAATCGGTCAATTAGAATCAAAGATATGGAATTTTAATAAAAAAGTTTTAATAATTTTATATAATATATAATAATATATAATAA